>CAJHQP010001446.1:0-115019 GCA_905132765.1 Moricandia arvensis | reverse complement strand
AGTTGGTGATGTAATATTAAAATTATTTGATTAAGAAACTACACATTTAACGAGAGATATTACCCATGGAAATGAAAATTTTGATTTTTAATTTAAAAGAAAAATGGTTTTTATTTAGGATAAATCAGATATAAATCAACTTATTCAAATTTAAATGTAATTTTAAAATAATGACATTGGGCTTTTAAATTTTGCTATTCAATCGTTTAAACAAAAAACAAAGCTCTTCAAAAGGCCAAATGCATTGTTTAACTACTTTACGCAGGAAAACACAGTTCACCGGTCCAAAGATCAGAAAAAAAAAACACCTCGAGAATGGCTAAAAAAGGAATTTAGGGTTTCGATGTTCTGAGTGAACAACAGCATCGTATTAGGCCGAGTAACTTCTTGATCTCCACTCGGCTTTACGTCTTTTGGAATTGAGAGGATGTTATCAATGGTTTAATCCGACGCACTAATCAAGGTACTTTTGTCAACCTCTGTTTTTCTTCGTTGTAAACAGGATTCAAAGAATGCTGTGCATCTGTTCGAGGAATTCAACTCTGGGAATCATCGTTAAGCGTCCATATATGGTTTACTCTGCTTCTGTAAGAAACCTAATCACAGATTAGAAAAATAATTCAGAGTTATAAGACATTCAAAAATCATCTTTGAAGAGTTGCATGTATCTTATTTTTGCAAAGTCTGGTGATGGATCCTCAAGGGCGGGATGTCTTGTGATCGGCCGAGAGATATCTAGAGCACATTCGTTAAACCATCAAGGCGATGAGCCAGAAGAAAAATCAATAAGAAAAAGATAAGTATCTACTCTCTGTTTTCAATCTTTTTAAATTCCATGTGAGTAATAAACTAAACTGCAGATGGATATTCACGTATTATAGTCTGAATAAGTACCGTCTTCTTGTTTATTAGATTATATTCGGGAACTGTATTCCCGTTTGTGTTCCTTTTGGCGATCTCTCAGAAACGTCTCAACGACCGGCTCATATATCATGTATCTGGCTGGATGCAACAGTTCGTTTCTGTCTGCAGGTGACTTGCAAAATCTCCACTCACTTCACATCTCCTCATGTGTCAATGTCTCACTACTCCTAATGCTGCCTATTGCAGCTTACAAAAATGGACTTCATCTCTTTAATTATCTGTCCAGCATACCAGCGTGAGCTACACCTGCAACCTGAAGTTGGTACTACACTTTCCTATTTAAACTCTTCAATTATGTGGATCTGCAACTCTTCTTCCGTTTGTCGGTTTACTATTATTATATGAAACAGACACCGCTTAATACTATCGAGGTGTCTCCCGTTTCTCTTTGTGGTGTTTGTGCTCAGTGGCTCCTAGTGCAATACGCTCATCTCGCAGCAGCTCAATATCTAATCATATTTAAGTTTTCATTTACTTTTAATTACTTAAAGCTCTATATCGTGACGTGCAGCGTCATATAAGCTTTATGTTTTTGATACTCGTAATCTCTCGCACTCTGAACGATAGCAGAACATCATTTTCAGAATTGACACTAAGGTTAGTAATATCTGCTTCACATTTCTTTTTGAGCTTTCCTATGGTATACTTATCGTTGACTGATATAGTTATTCCATGAACTCATAATGAGAACTCCGATAATTATTTCAGGACTGTTCTTTATATATTTGTCTCTCTATACTGTGGCTTTATGGTCTATACCTCGTGCGTATTTGTGTACTTCTTTAATTCCTTGACTGAACTTGATACTCCACTTTTTAAGACTGGATAAAGTCTATTAGGACCATGATTGGTTGCTATAAACACATTAAACATTGAACAAAATGTGTAAAATAATAACACGAAACTTATGTTTATTTAAAAATAACAAAATGTTTGACAATAGGCATTAGAAGAAGAATGTTTGACGATGAATAGAAAAAAGAGAAGCCTACACATGACTCGTTGAGCCGCATCTGATCTGCATAACCAATTTAACTATTAACCACCAAAATTATTGATCCTTGTTATTTAAAATAACAAACTAATAGAATATAAATACATATAAAATCTTTACCTTATCACTGTACTATTCCAGGTTAGAAAAAACTTCTCTGAAGACAACATTGGTAGTTTTCTTTTGAGGTTTTACCATCCTTGTCAATAGCTAGAATTTTCAATCCTTTTTTAGAAGTGACCCTCGACACAGCCACGTAGAGTTGTCCGTGTGAAAACACAGGTCTTGGAAGAAAAAGACCAACTTCTGATAGAGATTGCCCTTGGCTTTTGTTTATTGTAATAGCAAATGCCACTGCCAAAGGCAATTGCCTTCTACGCATCTTAAAGGTAATCGAGCATCTGATGTGTTATCAACAACCTAGGAATATATACTAATTTTCCAACCTTTTCTCCAGTAATTATCCTAGGCTTGAACCATAAATTCCATTAGTTGAGTGATTTGTAGCCGCGTGCCGTTCATTAACCCCAGCAGAAGGCTGAATATTTCGCAGAACCAATAACGGGACAACCAATCTTTAGTCTAAGACTATGGTTTGGTAAAACCAGACACCTTAATAGTGGTTAAGAAATCAGGTCCTAGTGCTTCATTGGTGACTGATTTCTTATCACTTGGATCTATACTATCAGCACTGAAGTAAATCTTCTCATCACGCTGAAATCAAAATCGTTTTATAAGTACAATACAAATATAACGTATAAGAATTAGAATATAAATTTACCATCCTAGTCTATCAACATGTAATCGTTAATCATATTGACATCTTCATTAGTTGGACATAGGATAGTTTCTTGAAAATATTTTGCCTCTTTTCTTTTCATGTAATGAAGCAGAAATGGCCATAAATGGCAGTGCTGATGGCTTCTATGGGATTATTGGAGTGGTTATTAGAAATTCTTTTGGTATATCGATCTCCCGCTTCACCATCATTAGGCTCAGCAAGTGTACCATCCCAACTTTTAATATCCAGTCCGAAAAATCTCTAAGATCTTAGCCTCTTCAGGTGATAAACCATCTGATAACAATCTCATGTTCCTTGGTGAGTTTTAGAACTTTGCAGTGCTCCCAAAGATATGATGAATTCAGTGAAGCCAAACGATCTCAGCCCTACCAGCTCCATTTTATTACAGGAAGAACCTGCCTAAAGTCACCTCCGAATACAATAACCTTTCCACCAAATGGCTGGTTCGCATGCTTCCCAACAATATCAGATAAGCTCCTATCCAAAGCTTCAAACAATGTTGCCCATCATTGGCGCTTCGTCCCATATAATGAGTGATGCTTCTTTTACTAATTAGCTTGATCAGTTCCACGCTTCATCAGTACAGCTCGAAAACTGCGTCTGGATTTAGTGGAATGCCAAATCTTGAATGAGCAGTCCTACCTCCTGGTAGTAATAAAGAAGCAATGCCACTTGATGCAACATTTAGAACAATATCTCTTGACATCTAATAGCAGCAGAAAGTAACTTCCAGAGAAAAGTTTTTCCAGTTCCACCCAAATCCATAAACAAAAAACATTCCACATTACCTTGATTCACAGCATAAAGGATCTGATCATAAATTTCCTTTTGCTCATTTGTCATCTTCGGAAGATCTTTATCAAGCTTTTCTAACAATATATCCGAGGGATAGCTGCGCTCATCTACTATCAAAGACATTATAATCATGTCTACTTGTTTTTGGCACTTGGCATTTTTTCAAATCTTGATAGAGACGTACCATTACGTCTTAACAACTTCTCAATCTTCTAGTAAAGCATATTTCATTTTCTCATCATCAGTCAACAATAATCCTACAAACAAACATAAAAAAATCAACTGAGATAAGGCACATGATCAATGCAGATCAAATATAGTCAAATAAACTCTGTAAACACATTCATTAGGCAATCAAAATTCAAACCTGGTCTATTCAAATATTTTCTTCTGTTATACTCTATATCTTCGGACAAAAACTCCCAAGTTTTTCCCATACGGCCTCTGGCATAGACAAACTATCACTCATAAGCATAATACAAACACTTGCCGTAGATCACTTGCACAACTATCATAGCTTCTCCTATATAATATCATCAATGTACTCTTGGTCATCATCTAATAATCCTCTATAGCAAACATGCTTCTTTGTATCCAGGATAGAGAACTCCTTCGAAGGTTTAATATCATCATAACTGGTAGGCCTCTGACAATGTTCAACAAAACACGCAAAAAATATGCCTCTTCCTGCTTCTTAGGAGCAATAATTAATCCGTCTAAACAAAAACCTCTCTTCCGTTTTTTCCACTTCTTAGACCTTTTGTCAAAGATATAGAAGTTAGGAATCTGGGAATAAGTCAATGTTCTTGCAAAGTCATCGTTTTATTCACTCAAACCATGCCCAAGAACATTGTATTTTCAATGAGCTTACGGCTGAGAACAACTTTCATTTTGTCTTTTCCTTTGAAAGTAAATAACATTGTTTTCCTGGTAGATGGAAACTAAGCTTTTCAACAGCAGTTGATCGATAGTGAATAGGAAATTTGAAGATTCGCCAGGCAGATTCACATGAAGAAACATATCTACATAAACATAAATAAACAATTATAAACGAATTAATGAAACACGTTAGAAAATTATAAAACGTTTTTGTCAAATACATACCTGCAATCAAAAAAATCTTTAAGTTCGTTTCTTTTTCTTTTCCATCTGTTCCACAGTAATGTCTACATTGCCCAACTCATTTGCAACAATGTGATCCGGCGGTTCCACAGCAATAGTCACACGATCTTGTCCCTTATTTATGTACTTGAATAAGTACTTGATAGATCCAGCTTAATTGGTTGCACCACTCCACATTAATGTGAGCTCGGAAACGTAGAGATAGTCTCTTGTTATATGGAATAACAAATCTATTATCACATTTCAATCCATTCTTCAAGACATAATTTTGTGACTGTTCACGCCTTCTATAAACCGGAAATCCTTCTTTATTAATAGTGGTGTTCTTAGCAAATGGTTTAGGATACACCTTAGAGCACAGACCATTCTCCATACATGGAGAATTCATATTAGCTACTCCACAAGGTCCATGAATCATCATATCCTTAATAACTTCATAAAGTTCAGGTTCTTCCAATTTATCAGGAATCTCGGCAGAAATGATGTTGTCAATGTCATCAGGTGTAGGAAACTTGTGCAAAGGATCCATGAATAACAGAATGTGTGCGTGTGGAAGACCACGTTTCTGGAACTCGACAGTGTACATTGCTGTATAAAAAAACAAACAACTTATAAGGTTGATGAACAAAGAAATAAAATAATTGATATAGAAAAATAACACTATTTATAACTTACATGCAACAGTCTTTCCTAGAAGATTTTTTTTGGTTAAATCATCCATCAATAAATCAAGTTTCATCTTGAAGATTCTACAAACAATGTCAGATCTATCTTCTGCCTTTAGCTTCCGAGCCTTAACATATCTTGCGATCTCAGGCCATTTCGGATTACATGTGAAAGTTATAAAAAGATCTGGAAATCCAAAATGCTTACATACGGTCATCGCATCCATGTACAAGTTCTTCATATATCTAGGACTCCCTGTGAAAGAAGCTGGTAAAACAAACTCTGATCCTTGATCACTCATATCGACCTTTCCTGCATTCTCAGACTCTTTGATAGAGTCATAAGAATCAGATCGCAAAGTAGGTTGATTAAACCTCAGATAGCGTAAGCGATTAGACTCTATAGTGGTGTAAGCATCAACCAAGAACTGTTGAAATAATCTTCTCGAATGCAACAAAGAATGAGACTCATTCTTACGTTCATGAAGACGAAAAGCAAAGAATTGTCGCATACTGATATTAGGCTTCTTCTGTTTTTTGTATCTTTTGTCACACCTTTCTTAATACCAAGTCTGAAACCATCTTCTCCATAAGTAAACAGCAGAGGATATTGAAGCGCAAGATAAGAAGCATGTATCTCGTTTATTCTAATTAGGTCTCCTGATTTCTGTTGTAGAACAATATCTCTTTTATCCATATCTAGATTAAAAATCTCCAGGAATGAGAGCAGCTACTTCAGAGGCTGTTGGGGTATTATATGTTCTCCCATCTTTGTTCCGATCACTTACAATCCTCATATGAAAGAATCTTCTGGTGTGATATGAAATCGATCTCTTGCAGTTCTAAAATTCTTAACATATGGATTCACTTCATCCAACATCTTCATCAATTTCTCAATAATGTCTTTCCTCAGATTATCCTTCTTACTGTTATGAAACCCTTGTCTTCCAGAGCTGCGAAACAATGTATAAAAAATCAGAATGATAGTTAGCTGACACATATTCACTATTTTTGGTATAAGACCACGTTACCTCAACATTTGATCGATTCTTCAACTTCATTTTCTGTGTCAGCTATGTAAAGCTGTCCGAACTTTGCTTCACTGTCATTTTTAGGTGTTAAGCTGCCCATTAGATGATAATTTTCTCCTTGTAGAACCAACATAGGTGGTCCTTTTCCTTTTTGAACAGATCTCTCAATTTTACCACCAAGGGAAGTGAATGAAAAAACCATGTTGTAAGGTCTCATATTCTTCTGAAAATGCTTACTTTCTGAATCATCACCTTCAATTAGCCTTTTTAGAACACTTGGTGGATCTTTCAATAAAGGCAATTGCACTTGGCCTTGCATACAACATAGTGAAAACGTTGGATTCTTAGCATTCCTACGTTTGTTCAACCGTTCTCCCAAACCACATCATAGCACCACAATGTGAACATGTGTATATTGGATCACCTAAATCAGTATATTCTGCAATTACAACATGGACAAAAAATATTAGACAAGTACTTACCGATAGAATAGACTATGATAATATATTTAAAGATTTATTACCATCTCTGTTTTGAACTTTTGTAGAAGCCTTGGACCATTTTGTATGTTGTAAATTATGTTTAGAAGATGGAAGATCAACATCTTCTGATTCGTTTCTGAATCAGTAGTATCTAGAGAGCTACAATCAAATTCTTGTTCACCATTGGAATCAAATGTTGCTGCATTAAAAATTTAGAAAACATAAGATAAAATTTAAAATATTGAAAACACAAATTATAGTTGAAAGAGGTACAATAATGATAAAGCAAACCTCCAATTTCAGAATCTCGAACATTCTCAGTCCCATCATGAGAAGATGGAATGACTGTAGCAGATGGTGATTCTTGATTATCAATATCCAAAGAAAACGAAATATTTGTAATGTCTTTCAAAATTCTAGATGTTGTCTTTCTTTGTCTCTTATTGGGCAAGTTACGATCTGAGTTCTCCTTTGTATTTTGCAGGAGCAATGCTAAGAACATCAAGAACAGGAACATTATTATTACCAAGGTCCAAATATAATAAAAAACAAGTAAGCTCGTCAAACTTACATGATGGAGATCTAAAACAATTTCTCAGCTTAGGTGTCCTTGACAGTTGGTTTGATTTCAGCATCTGGTGTTGCGGGACTTGAGCTAAACCGAATAGATAACAGAAACGTGTTGTCTTCTCAATGTCTCAAATAAGGAAATGCCAGGCATAAAAGATTACAGGTATTTCATTATAACTTACATGGCAAATATGTCAAACAGCTGCTTTGTTTAGGCGAGTATGAAATTTGGTGTGTCCGATCATCGAGGCCTTGGAATGTTATGACCAAAAAGACTTATTTTAGATAGTGATCAAAAATATTATCCTCTAAAAGGTCTATAATCAGTCTACATGTTACACTTACCAAGAAGCAATCTTCGTTTATTACTTGGTGTCTGCGGTGATAGCATGCTGATTTGGTTATATAATGAATTTGTATTACATGGAACATGCCGGTTTTCAATACTCTCAAATAGTCTGTAAAACACTGAGCGCAATGGAATGTCTACATTTGAGATGGAATTGGACATAAACTGATGACCCGTGCGACCCGTTTTTTTATCTTTGCAGGTTGATGGAGTGATTTCTTTTGCAGTAGGATCGACACTATGTTGATATGTAGCTTTCCTCTTCATAATTCGACTTGCAGAATGAGAGTTATCAGAAAACACATACGTAATAGATAAATGGGTGGGGAGGGGTTTTTTAGAGTATTGATGTTTAACCTTTCGATAATCTGTTTTATTACCTAAGAATTAGGAGAATAGTTATGAATATATGTATATATAGGAAGTAAATATATCAGTTAATATTCTGTCACTTGAATTTATTAAATTGAGATATGACAATATTAAGATCTATAATATAGAGTTGTTATGGAGTAATATTCACATTTTTAAAGAAAAAATACACTGACATGTTTTTGTTTTATGAACAGGTCGCAGAATGTTATACATCAACAGGAATATTATCTTGAAACGTTCAGATAAACTCAAAGGACCATAAGGTATTTGTTTCCAAATCATCCTAAATATATTGTTAGACACTGCTAGGACTGAATGGGGAACTTTTTGTTTGAATGATAGTCAAAACTGCTCCATTATAAGTTAATTAAGTGTGTTATTT
The DNA here is from genome assembly GCA_905132765.1 of Moricandia arvensis. NCBI lineage: Eukaryota > Viridiplantae > Streptophyta > Magnoliopsida > Brassicales > Brassicaceae > Moricandia > Moricandia arvensis. Next base: position 106,528 of record CAJHQP010001446.1, on the reverse strand, counting down.
TCAAATATATTCGATTACTTTTAATGCACATATAATTTAGTGTTTAAAAAATATCATAATACAAACCAGAACTTACGTTATCTTAATCATATGAAAATATAATAATCTCAAAACACCATCTTATTCAAATCAATGAAAAAAAAACAAAGCACCATTATTGTTTCTGAAGAACAAATTGAGTAAAATAACATCTAAAATATAATAAAACCAACTTGAAAACAACTCTTCTTCTGCAGTATTACTCTGCATGATTCTTTTCCACTTTGATGGAGGTTGTGCACAACTTCTTAGAAGTAGAAGTTATGTCTAGGAGATCAACATCGTCTTCTTTGCGTTTTGAGAAAGGAGTTTTGCATTCTTCTGATCCATTCTGACTGTTATCTTCCAGCATTAACACCTAATAAAAATAGAAATATATCCTAGCTAGTGTCACAATATTAAAAAAATCGAAACAGTACATTGTATGTATAAAATAGATACAAAACTCACTCCACCAGAGGACATGGTAGAAGACGATGTGCCAATCATTGAAGTTGGCTCAGATTGGGACTCCACTTTAAGAATCTTATCTCCCGACCATACCTCAACAACTTTAAAAGTTTCTGCCCCATTGGTCACATTATCAGAGCATATCGAAATGCCAAAACAATAAGATTTACCAACTAAATCTTTGATAGGTTGTGGTAAGATCTCTGGATCTTCAATCTGTTAAAGTATATTAATCTCAAGCTCCTCATCATTTAAAAAATATATTTAATTGCATAAACCAAAACTTACCTCTTCATAGGAGCCATCCCACAGATCAACAGCTTCATGTCCAACGATAGCCTTAGCAACATTCTTGAGCAACATTAACTTACATGTTTCAGAGTCATCTCTCACAATCAAATGAAGCTTGAATCTAATAAATAATTAGCAAAGAAGTTAAACTTGTACGAATATATAAACTAAATTACTTTAAGGACACAAGATCAGAATATATTGGTCTTACATAGGTGAAACTTCAGTGACATTAGCCTGGCATTTGTCACAACGCCAAAGTTGTTTGTCATTTTTGTTTGACCTTGCAGGGACAATCTTACTCATTTTAGTAACACGATGTTTGCAACGGTCATGCCTAAAATAGAACCACGCCCAGTCAGTGTCAACAGCTTCAATAGAACATATGATTTTGCAGTTCTCAACCTACACTTACATTTAGAATTTTAGATAAAATGAGAACTTACGATTTTATTTTTATCCGTTTTGAACTCTATGAATATAACCTGATTTGCAACAAAGAGTTCAGAAATCATTTTGATCTCAAGTTTGTTCCAGTCATCTTCTTGTAAACTGATTTCTTTCTTTACAGTTTTCTTGTCAATAAGAGCAAGGGGGAGCTCATCTTCCATCATCCTATTTTCGAAATTAGGACAATAATTATAGCGTCTTATCTTTAGTGCAAAAACAAAAGTGATCAAAACTTACTTTTGCTTGAACTGTAATGCCTCTTCCATTGTTGGATCAAGATACACAATTGATGCATCAAATGCATTGGTAATTTGCACCTCTCCTATTAACATTCGATAGGAATAAGCACACTCTAGCTGTTAAGAATGTATCTTTTACATCAGCATATGGCTTTAAAATGCTACCTCTGTAGAAGCTGATTTTAGCGAACCTAATCAAACAAACCACTGGCTGTTCACGTTCAACATAAGGCTCCAACTGCTCAGCATACTTTCCCCATAAACAGCATGCAAGGTCCTTGCCACTAAAGATAAAGATGGAAAATATATATAAAACAAAAAATCGTGCACCCCATAGCAGAAAACATATAAAAATTAAACTTACTTTGAGTCAAGTAAACGGAATTGAACTTTCTTTTTTCTTGTCCTCTAACTTGAACCGTTTGAACTGCTTCAAGGCTTATGATTTTCCCCATAACATCTTTGTAAAAAAAACAGCACATTAGTTTATAGATAATCTTTCAAAACCAGAAACATGAATATAGTAATCTAAAACATTGAAATATAGATATCACCAATTAGGAAGTGGGGCTTTAAGGTCCCATCGATTATGTCTTTGTATTTGGCAAGATCTAGGAACATGTTATCCAGAATTAGATCTGAATTTGTTATTTCAGTTTCGTCACTGATGGTCATTTTGTATGGATGGTTTGTTGGCCGATATTGGCCAGTTGCTTTGGGAAATGGAAAAGGTTGTAAGAACACGCCACTTTCCTAGCGGTAGTTTTCGTTGAACACTGAAAATGTGATTCCTTTTGCACGTAGCATGGATCTTTTCACCCTAGAAAATAAGCTTTTTAAATATAAGTTCTTCATGCTGATGGGAGGCGCTCCCTAGGGTTTTGGGCGACAGTGACGGCGCTCCTCGGATCTAGCGTCTTGACGGTGGAAATCCGAGAGATCTCTTTACCTCTTGCCCAAGGAAGACTACCACACTTCTTGGCGGCGGTTTTAGGGTTCCCAAAGTTACTTTAAAATATACTTTCTAGCAACTGCTACGAACACATCTCAATCTAGCCGTGCTAAGCAAGACTTTCTCTCATCACTATCAACATGAGTCACCAGTCAAGCCTGATCCGCAAAGGAGGTTCGTCCTCGTCTTCCAGACGTCGTTTGGATATGGAAGGGGAAGAGGACATCATCCGCATCCCAGCTTGTTACCTGTCCGTAGCGGCAGAACGTTTCAAAAAGACCCTTATTGGCAGGGTTCTTAGACAAGGGGGACGGAGCGTGGAAGCCATGATTGCTCTTCTCCCTCGTGCCCGCATCTGGAACGTCGAAGGCAGGGTCCGCGGAATGAACTTGGGCAATGGACGGTTTCAATTCGATTTCGACAAAGAAGAAGATCTGATCATGGTCTTAAACAAACGTCCATGCCATTTCAATCACTGGTTATTTGCCCTGGAACGATGGGAGCCAAGTACAAGTGAAAATTTTCCAAACACTATTCCTTTCTGGATTAAGGTCACAGGAGTTCCGGTTCACTACTGGAACAACGAAACTTTTGGGGAAATTGCCAAGGCGCTCGGGAAGAAAGAAGCCATTGATGCCTCAAATGCTCGACTCCAAGTGTCCATAGATGCTGAAGCGCCCCTCAAAATGGAGAAAAAAGTTGGATTCCCGAATGGAGATATCGGCAAAGTATCCCTGGCATACGAAGGTCTAACTCGCTTTTGCTTTGCGTGTAAGAGAATCACCCATGATATCTATACATGTCCCGATCTATCGGATCTTCCCCAAGAGGAAAGAGACCAGAAACTCAATGAATACAGAGCACAAAACCTCATGGGGACGAATGAGATTATGAGTGGCTACGACGGGAAGTACACCACCACAAAGCCAAACAACAAGAGGAATCGGTCCCCTGATACTGAGACATACCAAAGTTCTCGGCATCGACCAAACCATCCTGGACTCTCCAGAGAAGAAAAACGTCCCAGAACCACAGAAAACTACTGGACCACCAGATCACAGAGGGAGGGAAGATACCCAACAAAGAATACCGACGGGGTTCCTTTCGACAAGCAGGACCAGCACACCCAGCCGAGACAAAGGGACAACGTATGGACGAGGCTAGAGGATTATCCGAAGGAAAAGAGGGGGGAACTCAATTCTCGATTCTCTCAGAGAACCAGAGCACCACGTCAAAGCCAGGAGAGCCGACATAGGGTCCATGAAGATCAGAGGGAAAAGATCAATAATAGGAGACATTATGCTCAGAATTCCCAACAGATTTGGAGACCACGTATTGAGACAAATGAGGAGAAAAGCAATAGCCATTCTAGAACTATTACCGGTGGCCAAGGAACGAGGCACGTTTCTGTGGAAAAAGCGGACTCCCAACAAACCGTCTCAGCATTGTTCCCGGTTCGTACGGAAAATGAAGATAAAGAAATGGGAGGTCAAAGAAACGGAGTCCAGGTGATCCATAGGAATGAGACCAGTGAAGAACGGCTGAGACGTCTCAAAGGCAAAGCACACGTGACGGAGGAGAGTATGGAAAAAGCTTTTCCAGCCATAAACCAGGGAACTTCCGTGGGGGAAACCAGGAGGAACAGGAACGGTGATAATCCGGGATGGAGAGACATGCCCACCCGCTGCACCCCCTAGGTATGCACCTCCCCAGGTTAGAAAAATGACTGGAACTGAGATACCTAGCTTAGAGTTAGGAGAATTGCTGGAAATGGAACAAATAGGTACTATGGCCTTGACTAGGGAAGAGGAAGCAGAAGCAGATAGGCTTGTAGATGAATTCGATGGTATGGATATGGATGAAAATATGTGGCAAAATGATGATCTTCTTGTCGATGAGCCTGGTTTTGATGCAGATATTATCGATGCTATATCGCAACTGTCTCCAGTTAATACTGAGAATAGGAACAAATACAGGGACGAGAGTGAAAGTGTCCCCAAGGATGGTAATCTCCCTCCCATGCCGTTAGGACAAGATATGCCCAGTGACCATCCGCAAAGAAAGCATACAAGCGCAAAGAAGGACATGGGCCAGCCGGGAGTTAGACAAAGACCAGTCCCAAATGACAACCGGGACAAAAGAAGAATTCTTCGCAGTCCAGAGATGAAAGGAGCTAAAGCCTCAAAGAAATTGAACTCCCTCAGAGGCCGACCTTCTCCAAGGAAACAAAAGGGATCGGGTACATCCCTGACATCAAAAGCTATCAAAATCCCTCGTAACGAGGTGTATCCATCTGCTAAAAGTACTTCTTCTGTTGCTATTTCAGGTTCGGTGGGCCCCCAGAAACCACCCAGTAAGAAGATATGAACACAATCTCCTGGAATTGTCAAGGGGCGGGAGCCTACTTGACCAAGCAACACCTTCGGGAGTTGCATCGTTTTTTTGCACCTTTTCTTTTTCTCTCTGAAACAAAAAACTCTCGTACCTTTTTGCAAGAATTTCAAGTTTCTTTTGGTTATAATAAATTGTTCACCGTGGAACCGGAAGGTAGAAGCGGGGGACTAGCTCTCTTTTATATGGACTGTTATGATGTGTCGATCTTGTATTTCGACAAACGTATGATTGATATTTCTGCTGTTATTGAGGGGCATAAAGTTTTTATGACCTTTGTTTATGGGGATCCGGTCACTGAGTGCCGAGACTATGTGTGGGAACGCCTGACACGCATGAGTACCACTAGAATAGGAGCATGGTTAATGTGTGGAGATTTCAACGAGATTACTGGAAACCACGAGAAGAAAGGAGGAAGAAAGAGACCAGAGACTTCTTTTCTAGCTTTTAATGCTATGATGGCGAGTTGTGGAATGATTGAGCTTCCGTACAAAGGTAACTCGATGTCATGGATGGGATACCGCAGATCCGGGAAGGTCCAATGCCGGCTGGATAGAGCGGTCGGTAATGAAGACTGGCACCAGAACTTTTCCCATACCAATGTGGAGTATCTTAAACTATGGGGATCTGACCATCGTCCTATCTTGACAAAAATACAATCCTGTCAAGTGCGGCTACGACAAAGCTTTAAATTTGATCGCAGATGGTTACAAAAGGATGGCTTAAAAGAAGTCATCACCGAGGGATGGGGAGCCGGAGAGACGAATACTGGCAGATCACTACACGCCAAGATCGGAGATGTTAGACGAGCGATATCGAGATGGAAGAGATCAAACCCATCCAATACGGAAAAGAAGATTGCAGCTATCAAAGAGCAACTGGATCGAGCTCAATCTGATGAGGACGTCACAAGTGAAGAGCTCCTGAACATGAAGTGGAACTTGTGCACGGCCTTTCGCGAAGAAGAACTCTATTGGCGACAAAAGAGTCGAGTCCAATGGCTAAAAGACGGCGATAGGAATACAAAGTTCTTCCATGCAGTGACAAAACAAAGACGAGCCCGGAATCGCATAACAAAACTTAAAAAACCAGGAGGCGGATGGGCAGAAAGCGACGAAGGGATTGAGAAGGTGGCGTCGGACTATTTTCAGAACTTGTTTACGTCCTCGGATATGGGAGACTACGAAGAAGCCCTCCGGTACATTACCGTGAAAGTGACCTCAGAAATGAATCACAAGCTGACAAGAATCCCAACAGACACGGAGATCAAAAAGGCCATAGATGAGATCAACCCAGATAAAGCGCCAGGACCAGATGGCATGACCAGCTTATTTTACCAACGCTTCTGGGAGGTAACGGCAAAAGATATAATCTCGGCCGTCAAAGACTTCTTTCGTTCAGATTCTTTTGACCCAAGGCTAAACCAGACGCACATATGTCTTATCCCAAAGACGGATCGACCGGTAGAGATGACGGAGTTCCGCCCAATCAGTCTTTGCAACGTTAGCTATAAGATCATATCCAAGATACTGTGCTCGAGGATGAAGAGAATGCTCCCCAAATTAATATCAGAAACCCAATCCGCTTTTGTAGCGAGTCGAATTATATCAGACAACATCTTGCTGGCCCAGGAGGCTTTCCATGCCCTCCGAACAAATCCTATGTGCAAGGCAAAGTTTGTAGCCATCAAAACAGATATGAGCAAAGCCTACGACCGAGTTGAATGGAGTTTCCTTGAGGCCCTTCTCCTCAAAATGGGTTTTGCAGAGAAATGGGTAACTTGGATCCGTAGATGTGTATCAACGGTATCATATCAAATCTTGGTAAATGGAGAACCAAAAGGGAATGTCCACCCATCTCGTGGCCTACGACAAGGCGACCCTCTATCTCCCTTCCTCTTTATCCTGCTCACGGAAGCGCTTATATCGCAACTGAAAGGTGCAGAAGAAGAAGGTAGGATCACAGGACTAAAAATTGCAAGAGCTAGCCCAGCAATCTCCCATCTATTGTTTGCTGATGACAGTCTATTTTTCTGCAAAGCCGATGTCCAGCAATGTGCTGAGTTAATGCGAATCATACGGCTGTATGGAAGGGCATCGGGCCAGCAACTTAACCCGACCAAATCCTCGATTCTATGCGGGAATAGAGTCAGCCAAGAGTTAAAAGGAACCTTGAAGCAAATACTGGGTATACATAAAGAGGGAGGCATGGGAATGTACCTGGGACTCCCGGAAAAAATCTGCGGATCTAAAAGACAAGTCTTTGCATTTATAAGAGATCGTCTTAATGATAGGATAAATTCTTGGTCAGCGAAATTCCTCTCAAAGGGTGGTAAAGAAGTGCTTTTAAAATCAGTAGCTCAAGCCCTACCCACATACGTGATGTCATGCTTTCTATTACCAAAAGAAATCATAGCTAAACTCCAAGGAGCAATAGCAAAATTCTGGTGGAGTACAAAGGCTAACAACCGAGGACTACACTGGATTGCCTGGGAAAAGATATGCCTACCCTTGGATCAAGGAGGACTAGGGTTCAGAGATCTTTACGACTTCAATCTGGCACTCTTAGCCAAGCAGCTCTGGCGTCTTCTCCACTATCCTACCTCCCTATTAGCTCGAGTTTTAAAGGGCAGATATTACCGTCACACCTCTCCAATGGAGGTTAAAAAATCTAATTCCCCTTCCTATGGGTGGACGAGCATCCTGGCAGCACAAGATCTCCTTCGGGGAGGACTGCGAAAGACGATAGGTACATGATCAAACACTCGAGTGTGGATGGATCCGTGGATTCCGATAATCCCGACAAGATCAGCAAATGACTCTGGAGTTTATCGGAGCCCACATCTCTTGGTAAGTCAGCTCATCGACCAGGACACAAAGCAATGGAAGGAAGATACCCTCCAAGCTCTCGTTGACCCAGGGGACATCCCGTTAATACGGAGTATCAAACCCAGTTACGCCAACAAGGAAGATGGATATTGCTGGATATTCACAAAATCTGGCCTCTACACGATCAAGTCTGGCTATGCTCTGGCATCACAACAAAAAAGGGGAAAGACGGAATGTATAGTGTCAGAACCCAGTACAAATCCGCTCAAGGATCTCGTATGGAAACTGAAAACATCTCGAAAGATCAAGCATTTCCTCTGGCAAGCCCTCTCAGGCTGTCTAGCGACTTCCAGTAGGCTGGTAGATAGACACTGCGGCACAGACCGTACATGTACCCGATGTGGGGAACAGGATGAGACAATAAATCACCTCTTGTTCCTTTGCCCGCCAGCCTACCAAACATGGGCTCTCTCCGCAATACCAACGGCTCCGGGGGTCTTCCCGAGCGAAGCTCTATACGAGAATTTTGACTTCCTTCTCCTTCGCGGGAGGAGAGGAGGGGTCCCTGAGAATGTAATGGCTCAGTTTCCATGGATTATGTGGTTCATCTGGAAAGCAAGGAACGAAAAACAATTTAATGAGAAAATCATCTCACCCCTGGACACAGCGCTACATGCGACAAGAGAAGCTGCGGAATGGAGGACCGCACAAGTCGTATCGGAGGATAGACCACACAATGGTATACCCCCGCAAGACCAAGATAATATCGAGAGTAACCCACACTTACCAAGATGCCAAGTGGATGCGTCTTGGGTGAAGGACTCTGATTTTGTCGGCGGCGGTGCGGTCTTTGAAGTCGAACCTGGGATTCATACCTATGGCTCTTTTGGGTTAGCACAAGTGCTATCCCCCCTACAAGCAGAGTTTAATGTCTTGCTCACTGCAATGAAAACTTCGCTCCAATTGGGTTTTTCAACAATGTCCTTCGAATCGGACTGCTTACAGCTCGTTCAGCTGATACACAATGAAGAGGTTTGGCCAAGTTTGGCTTCAGAATGGAATGAATTCGATCATACCCGAGATTTTTCTCTAATTTTTCCATATCCTTTATTTCTAGAAAGCTAAATGTACGAGCAGACCTCTTGGCTAAAGGAGCTCGCTCTCAAAACTCTCTCTTTTCCCATGTAAACTCTTTGATTCCGGTTTGGTTAGCTCAAAAGGCTAACCTTTTCAGCTTGAATTAATAATACATGGAGCTACGTTGACAAAAAAAAAATATAAGTTCTTCATAGCAAGAAAAATATAAGATTTATTTGATAGTGTTTTCAAACTTACATATTCATCGGCTAGAACCATCTGAAGAGTCTCTCCACCGAATGAGGTGTTCTGGTGCCAGGAATGAAGCAATTTGACTTCGCTTTGCCATTTAGTCTTAAACGGTTTCACGTTTTTGAGAGGTGTGAATGTTCCTTTGGTGGACATTTTTTTTGTTTTGAATAGAATGTGAATATTGTTCTTGAACGTAGAATAAAGAGTATATATAGATATTGATAACTTCATGAGAAAGTCGTTTGGAAAAGGAATATACTAAATATCAGTATATTTCATCGGTTTAAAGTCATCTTTTTACGGTAAATCTAATATCAGTATATTGATAACTTGATGAGAAAGCTGTTTAGAAAAGGAATATACTAAATCTTTGGAATATTTGAGAAAGATTTTACGGTTCAAATTTTGATAAGTTAGTTATAAATATTGAAAGTTTTAAATATAGTAAATATCTTGTAATTAATTGAGCATAGAAATCGTGTTGTGATTAGCAAGTATATAGATAGAAAGATTATGTTTCTATTATAAATGTGATACCTTTAATATAGGAGATAATTATGTTAAGTTATTAAGATACTTAAAGATCTTAGAAATAGTCACACAATGTGTTAATAATTTTTAATTGATATTGTTGGTTTAGAGATTTTAAATATACTGCCGAAAATTATTGATCATATGGAATATAAGAAACCAAAGGCATAAATAATCTATTCATCGATTATGAAATGAAAAATTGTGAATTTGGCAATGTACTATACAAATCTAAATAATTTTCAATTGATATTTTTTTCTAAACCACAAATCTATTCTTCGGGTTTGATATTTTTTCCCTTGCTTTCTTATATAAATATCAACTAATATTGATATATAATTAAAAAAATAGTTAACCCGAATGATTTATAGTCTAATGTAAACTTGACAATGTACTATACAAATCAAATTGTTTGTAGCAATCTAATCTATTAAATGTGAACATATGAATAGATTATTACGAATATAAATTTTATTTTAGAACATTATATAATATTTTAGTCTGGTTGTGAGTTTATTCTAATATAAATTGAACAATGGACTAAATAAACATATAGAAAAACTTGGCTTAAAGGTCTTACCACTTAGCAAGATTAATGGGCTTTTCATTTGTGTTTTGGCGTGAAAAAAAGAGGTAATATTTAGTGATAGTGTATAATTAAAATCAGTGGCAGAGAACTGTAAATAATGAGATGAAGTGAGGGTTATTTTCCAAATGTACTTCACTTTTAATAGGATAGATAAATCGGAAGTGATCTATAGTCAAACATATGTGATAAAACTCAGTGTCAACTCTAGAAGGGAGTAAAGAATTATGAAAAAAATAGATTTGATATAAATGCAACTAATACACCCTCCGTTCGTTTTTAGATGGCGTTTTAGTATTTTTTTTATTTTGTATCAATATAGTTGATGTTTCCTAATTTCTAGGCAAAATACAATCAAATTTAACTTCTTTTAACTTTCTACCATAACCTGCCGTAATAATTGCTAGAGTAAATCAAGTATATTTAAAAGGTTAAAATATGTATTGTGTAAGTGGTCTAAATTTGTGTGTAATGTTTCAAAGCGTCATTTAAAAGAGAACAAAGAGAGTATCAAATTAAATGGACTAACTAAGAGCATCTTTGTCGGTAGGTTCTTAACACAAGTTTTCAAAATAACAAATATCAAAACAATGAAAAGTTATGAAAGAGAAAGGACAAGAGTTCTAAAACAACTAGATCATGATTAGCCCGGGTTCTTTTGATGGGGTTCTTAGTTTCGACTAAGAACCTTTTCTTAGTTAAAAACTAAGAAAAGATAAGAACCGTCTCTTAAATAAGAGATATAAGAACCGGTTCTTAGCCGAAAAATGTAAAAAAAAAATTCAAATCATTAAGAACCACAAATTAAGAACCGGGGTCTACCATGCTCTAAGGTACGATTTTGAAACTTACTCACATATGTCTCTGTTGGTTATTAGTTTTACTTTTTGCAAAAAATAAATCAAAAACAAATTATTATAATATTATTGTTATATTTTTTGGTAATTCTTATCGGTTCCTACCTTTAATCATGCTCTAAAAGCCTTAAAATGATTCAGATTATAAAACAAGAGGAAGAACATAACAATAGACAACTAATTCTTAACTTATACACCCCTATTCATTTTTAGTAGATGTCTACATGGACTCTGTAGACATAAATAGTTGCAAATTCGCCATTGCCATGGCAAGTCAAAGAAAGTGAGTGTGAGACTGAGCGAATTGAGAGACCCGAGTGCCGAGTCCGTAGAGGGACTGACTTGGACAATCTTTATCATGTAACTGTTGCCATTGATGATGGAGTAAGTAATCTCACAAATGTAGATCAAATTGATGATTGAGGAAGTAATCTTGTGACGACTCTCATGTCCTAACTAACTCAAACTAAAACAAAATAAAAAAGTAAGATTCTAATGTTTCAGACTTTTCACTTGCTCGTTCTCCTGTTGTCGTCAATGATGGGTTGGGGTTAGAACAAGTTCTGAAACAGCCAATACCACTGTTAGTGCTCATGTTATAAGCCCTAATACACTGCAAAGTAGCCTATGACACTTCTACCACTGTTGTTGTTGCATCAGAAGTAGCAACATTTGCTTCAACTTCTTCTTCTGTAGAAGAAAAATCAGTAACACCTACAGTCATTATAATTGAATCCATTGTCACTACTTACTATTACGCCTTAACGTCAAAACTACCCCTGTATTTGGCACTTCTACTAATTTGGTAACTTTCTCTGCTCCTCTATCAAGTTCATTGACTAATGAAATTGAAGAAAATATATTTGGTGGTACTTTTGCGGCTTCAGATTTGGGTTCAAGTTCTGAGATAGGTGATACATCTCAAAGAACCCGAGGATGAAGGTCCGTAAAACCTGTTAAAAAATCCAAGTAATGCAATGGACCTTGGTAGGAGGACGAAAAAATAGGGGACGTGGAGGCCGAGGAGGCCACCTACCCCCATTTTAGAAGTTTCTAGAGAGTCATCTCAAGATCTTTTCTATCATTTCTAGTATGTTTGGTTTCAAATGTATGACTTCTCAATTGTAAGATTTTTTCTAACAATTGTAAACTTTATTACTTTTAATTTAATGCATCAAATTTAGTCAAAAGAAAAGATTCTTATGATCTCTACTATTAGAGTAAAGAAAGATATTCAAAATATGACAGATTGAATATATTTCATGATGATTTGTTACCTAAAGTTGAATATTTTTATATTTATGTTTTGTTGTCTTATTTACTAATGGTTTGTCCATGTGACAAGTCATGAAATGTATTCAATCTGCCATATTTTGAACATCTTTCCTTACTCTAATAGTTGAGATTAGAGACCATAAGAATCTTTTTCTTTTGACTAAATTTGATGCATTACTAATGGTATGTCTGTGTGATATTATTTTTTGGTTGTATTTTTGTAAGATCATGTTATTTCGGTATTTTATTGACTGATTTCACGTAATTACTACAAGTCTACAAGCTTAATAATTTTCTTTCTATAATATGATTTGACCAATACCATTTTCTGTTCTATAAAAAAGGTTTCACATTTTACAAGACACCATTGTCTTCATCTTTAAAACCACAACATCCAAAATAATGGAGAAAATATCAAGAAAATTTGCTTTCATTTTCTTCCTAGCTATTACATCTGGTAAATTTCATATTTCATATGTGAGAAACTTTATAGCAATCTATAGGAAATTATGTATATTGATAACAACATATTGGTATTGTTTTGCAGTGATGATGAGTATCGTAACAACTGAGGCAAAACGGTTACTACGGGAAGAAACTTCTCAAACATTGTTGCACCATGAATCTTCGCAGCAGTTTGTGAAACCACGAAGTTTGCACTGCAAGAAAGGGTGTCGTGTGAAATGCGTTCCTAATCCATTTAATGTTGAATGTTTTTGTCAATGTTAATTTTAATTTCATCTTGTTTATTTAGATATTTAAACAATCATATAAGATACAATCAATAAGATACAATCAATAAGATGTACTGATATTAAGATATACCCTAAGTAACAATTTTATCTGATATTAAGATATACCCTAAGTAACAATTTATTTTCCAGATATTCATCAGTTTCAATCTTCTTTGTCAATCATATTTTATCAGACAAACAACAACAAATGACAAAGAAATCTGAAAATCATTGATCAAGGTTGATAAAACAAATTAAAAAATGGTAAACCATTCTCCGGAGACAGAATGTGATAAGTCCCAGTGGTCACGCACATAGAAATTTGGTGTGATGCGGATTTTCGAATTCCTTTAAGAATCTACATAATGCTATGACCACCCGGCCAGAGACGCTTGGTTACCGATAAAACAAATAGATCTTGGATTAGTTTTGTATGTCTTCTAAAACACATTATTTTGGTCTTTTGCGGCTACGCCTCAAAGGTTCCTAACGGTATTCTCTGCAAGTTGACATCATAGTATTGTAAACATGTGAAAATCTTAAGTGAGAAATTTACATGTTAACATACTTTTTCATGGGGAAATTTTAATTCTAACATAAATTTTAATACCATTTTTCAAATATATTAATGATTATTTTCATAAATATCTTAAATTTATGATAAAATACCAACAAACTAACTTTTTTAAATATTATAAAACATTTATAAACCCATTCCCAACTCATTAGTACTAAACCTAAAAATAATCTCTAAAGCTTAAACCCTAATGTTAGTATATTTTTTGATTGATAATATTTTTGAAAAGTGAAAATTAACTTATCTTATTTTAAACAATTCTGTTTTTTCATGTGAGTACTTCAGATTACCCTTAAGTTAATCTAAACATATCACTAACCAATTTAAATTTAAGCATGACTTATTAAATCTTACTCATTTAGTGAAAAAAACAATATCACAAACCAAATACTAAATTTAACCACAACTTATTCAATATTTCTCTACTCAACATTGATATTTATCAATGTTCAAAAATTGCCAAGAGATAACTAAGCGTGTTATAAAAGACTAATGACTAAACGGATTATTCGGGCCTAAGGGAAAATTAAGCATTAAAAACTACTGATTGATTTTATATATATTGTACATTTATATAAGATATATTAATTTCAAATTTAATCATAAAATTATTTTAATGAATAAATTAATTTGTAATAAATGCAACCAACATCAAACTAAGCGGAGTAATTAAGGACATAATTCGCCGGGTTTCTAAAATGGTCTCTTAATGGTGGGACCCACCACTTTTACAAAAATCCGGTTACTGAAAGCGTGAAATAAGGATTGACTTTGGGTAGGTTTTTGCACTGTTCGTGGACTTCACTGACACGTGGCGATCCGCGATTAGTTTGCTTTTTTTTCTTTCAGAAAAAAAAAACTTAAGAAACTGTCTTAATGATGGTCTAAGAGTGTAAAACGATTCAGATTATAAAACAAGAGGAAGGACACAACTAATTCTTAACTTATACACCCCCATTCATTTTTAGTAGATGTCTACATGTTTTATGTTCTGATTATAAATCTCAAAGAGTGAGTCAAGACTAGTGTCCATACGTAATGAGAGTGCATAGTTAGAGGTCGTCTTTGAATAAAGAAAGAAAGCGATTCATCTCATCCTTCTTCAAGCACAATGCCATCTCCACGCCATCTTGCCCATCCTTCCTCTCCGACAAAGAGAAGAACCCCTTGGTGCGGTCAACGTTCACCGCATCAGTTTTAGCGGGTCTGCCCCACCCGAAATCTACTCCATATATCCCTAACCGGGGTGACCCTATGATTGCCCCAATTTGTGCACCCGGTTTAATCTTCTTCACTCCCTCCACATAGTTCATACAGTATGACTCTATCTCTCCCGAACTCAAACCATTTACTGACTCGCTTAGGATCCCTACCGCCTTGAGAAAACCATCTTCTTTAGAAAACTCCCTCGCTTCATATCCGAACAGACCTATTGGAAACACGCAGTTCCCGAAGTAAGTATCGGGAACTTGCGGACTTAACCGGTGCCTGAAATCCGCTGCGACCAACAAACCGACCGGTTTGTTTGCTTCTTCTCCACATGCCTTCACTACGCAAGTCCAAGCGTAAGCAAAAGCAATGACATGCGTTGTCAAGCGCAGCTCGAGCGGCCGAGTTGACTCGTTCCTCACTCTCTCCTTCAGTCTTTCTATGTTCTCCCGAGTTAGCTCAACTGTGGCACGGATAGTATCAGCTGCGATCTCAGTTGCCGGGGATGGCATAAGCGTCCTCATGTTGTTCCTGTACTTTGAGGACATCCCCATGATCTCTTCCTCCAGTCTGGTCGGAACATTGATGACCGTACGATCGAACGTAGGAGTAAGCTCCACCGGGAGAATAGTGACATCCATAGCTTCATGTTCTTGTAATCGACAAATGTAAGCCCATGATTTTATAAACATCACGAATACTTTCCCGTCGACAACGCCGTGGTGCGAAGTGATGCCGATGCAGAACCCTTGGTTTGGGAAAAACGTAACCTGCAGAGAAAGCACCGAAGCTGAATCATCTGAGGCTTTCAAAGACGGAACAAAGGAACGTAACTCGGCTGCGGGACGTAGTCCATCTCCTGAAACACGGGAGAAATCTGCGTTGGTCTCTGCCACGGTAAGAGTGACTGAGTCGCCCTGGCAGACGCGGATGCAAGGCTTTGGATCTTGAACGTCCCACGTGAGGCGGCCAGCGAGTGGAGAATAGTGGTGGAGGGTGATGGAGAGAGAACGCTCGAGCTTGGGGAGTATCAGAGAGTAAAAGACTCGGCTGATGACCCGGGGAGTCTGTAGAAGATGACTCGTTGATTAGTAGGCAAGTTTATCCATGGCAAGTCAAAGAAAGTGAGTGTGAGATTGAGAGGATTGAGAGAGCCTAGTGCCGAGTCCGTAGAGGGGCTGACTTGGATAATCTTGATCAGGTTTGTTGCCATTGATGATGGAGCAAGTAATCTTACAAATGTTGATCAAATTGATCATGACTCTCATTTAGTAAATGTTGACGACGTCCCAACTAACTCAACTAAGAATATAAAATGTAAGAAACCAGCTGGAAAGATTCTTTTGGTCTCCACTATCAGAATAAAGAAAGATATTCAAGATATGACAGATTCAATACATTTTCATGATGATTTGTTATTAAAAACTGAATATTATTTTTTTTTGTTACCTCAAAGCATCTCCAATAAGAGGTTTTAGCTTCGAAAATATTTTAGGTTGAGTTTCTCATAAAATTAAGGAAGACAATTTTTTTAGATAATTCTTTTTGAAATTTTTGTCACAAAAATTACCTTGAAAAATAAAAATAACCAAATTAGTTTTTTTTTTTAAAAAATTATTATTATTTTTTTTTAATTTTAAATCTTACTCCCAAAATCTCACCCCATAAATCGAAACCCTAAGTCTAGATTAATTAACCCGAGAGGTATAAAAGTATATTTACGCCATTTAATAAATGTTATTTTGGTCATTTTTTTCTTAAAGGTTTTTAGATCTATCTTAAAATATTTCTCAATTAAAAAACATCACAATTAAAAATTAATATTAATATATATATATATATATATATATCCACTTACCATATTGAGAACTCCGAAACTAGAACCTTCTATTTGGGGTGTCTTATTTACTAAAAAAATCGGGTAAGTGGATAATTTTTAAATTTGTAATTTTCTACTTGGGTAAATTTAAGTTATTATAAGCTAAATGAGTAAATTTGATTTTCTCGGAAAAGTTGTAATATCAGACATGGACTCTGTAGACATAACTAATTGCAAATTCGACATTGCCATGGCAAGTCAAAGCAAGTGAATGTGAGACTGAGCGAATTGAGACAGCTGAATGCCGGGTCCGTAGAGGGACTAACTTGGACAATCCTTATTATGTTTGTTTGCCACCGAAGATGGAGTAAGTAATCTCACAAATGTTGATCAAATTGATGATAGAGGAAGTAATCATGTGATGACTCTCATTTAATAAAATGTTGGCGATGTCTTAACTAACTCAAAGTAAAATAAAATAAAAAAATAAGACTCTTTGAGCATCATTATCGCGTGTATCTTTTGATGGGTTTCTTAAATTATTTTTTTCTTTTTTTTACTTTTTGTCTTTAAAAAAAATATTAAAAAACCCACTAATCGCGGATCGCCACGTATCGTTGGGGCCCGCAAACAATGGAGAAAACTCATAAAAACGTATCTTATTTTATCTATCTAAAAGACCGTTTTCATGTAAAAAGTGAGACCCCCACAATAAGATACTCTTTTTTTACCGTGATGATTATGCTCTTAGAGCATACATAATAAATTTTTTAATTGAGAATTTCTCACCAAAAATAATATTATAATAAAAAAGTCTTTTAGAACTTGAAAAATTCTTCTATTATAATATATTAACTTTGGTGAAAGACTATTGTTAAAAGATTTCCACTACGGATATTCTAATGTTTTGGACTTTTCACTTTCGTTCTCCTGTTGTCGTCAATAATGGGCTTAGGTTAGAACAAGTTCTGAAACAGCCAATACCACTATTAGCGCTCATGTTACTAGCCGTACTACACCTCAAAGATCTTCACTGTCTTCTGCTCCTCGTGATGCTCCTTTAGGAGTAGCCTATGACACTTCCACCACTGTTGTTGTTGCATCTTACATAGCAACATTTACTTCAACTTCTCCTTCTGTAGAAGAAAAATCAGTAACACCTACAGTCATTACAACTGAATCCATTGTTACTACTTACTACTACGCATTAACGTCAAAACTACCCCTGTATTTGGTACTTCCACTAATTTGGTAACTTTCTCTGCTCCTCTATCAAGTTCATTGACTAAGGAAGTTGAAGAAAATATATTTGGTGGTACTTTTGCAGCTTCAGATTTGGGTTCAAGTTGAGAATTTAATATTTACCACATTATTAATAGGGAAGTTTACTAGAATGACTCAAATTTATTCAGAAATTACTAGAATAACTCATAAAAGTTTTAAATTACCAAATTATTTTTATGGTCGAAAATACCCTTATTCATAGTTATGACCAAAAATGTATATTACAAAAATGCCATTAATATTATAAAATAAAACTCCGGTAGCAGATTTATTTAACGAAAAATAAATCTAACGGAGTATAAATCTGTTTCTTAAATCTATTGTTCAATTTAAATCTACCATGGATTTGGTAGCAGACTTCTTCGTGATGGCAGATTTTTTTGACTTGATAGACTTGTATGCCCGATTTAATGTTGGCGAAAGATTTATCTATTTTAGTCTGTCGTATGAAGTAACAGATTTATATAAAATGTCAGGTTTATTTCGAAGTGGTTAGATTTGTAGGACAGATTTAATTTTGTAGAGACCGATTTTTAATGGGTGATAGACATATATTTTTAGGACATACATGTGCATCCGATTTAAAAATTGTACTCGACTTTTGTATTCATTTGGTGGCAGACTTTTAAGCTGACCTTCTTTGACGGCAGACTTTTAAATTTAATTTTAATTACTAGATTGGGACACACTTATTATAGCAGATATATGTTTACGAATTTTTGGCTAAATTATCTATTCTGGTTTAGTTTAAGTTGGTTTCGGTTTACATTATTTGAATTCAATTTTAATTAATTTTAGAATTTGGTTTAGATCAATTTGGTTTTGGTTTAAATTAAGTTAAGTATCCGGTTTTAACAATTTTGAAACATGGTTTAATCTAAAAGACCTTAACCCACGTTTTTAATTAGGGCTCTCTCGTTTTCTGTCTGTACTTTTTGTCGTCTTCTTCATGTCGACTCTCATGGGGATTCACAATAACATCTTTTAATCCAATTTACTTGGAGAACAATGGAACCATTAATTCTCGTTTGTGGAAAGTGGAAAGTTGAGAAAACTAAGTGGCTGTTTGAAGTGGATAATGAACGAGGTAGCATATTGGTTGCTGCGAATGAGGACACTCACTTTGAAGATTTTGTGAAAATCATATTTGAAGATTATGGAGTGGATTTTGCAGAAAACGGCTTGGAAGTGAGGTACCTTTTGCCGAAACGGAATCTACATAAACAAATCATCGATACACCACCTGTGAAAATAGGAAACGATAGACAGTTTCATGCATTATTGGGTCTTTGCAAGGTTGACAACGTTCGACTATGTGTAGAGTTTAAAGTGAAAAAAAATGCTGGAGGACGAGCTGAGGAAGATCAGAAACAATCCATTCAAGGAGATGAGTCGTTATGTGAAGACGAAGAAGATACAGATGAAGAGGGTGATAGATTTGATTGTTGTGATGACTCTGATGGAGCAACATCTGATGATGAAAACTTCACTGTATACGGGATTCCACCAGACAATGTAGAAGATGTCTAGGAATCTTCTACAAATATGCATTGTGCAAGATTCCTAAAGACAAAAGAAAGAGAGTCTCCAAAGAGTATATCCGATTTGCGCTCATTCAAGTTTGATGTGGGGCAGAGTTATTATTCGAAAGATGATTTGGAGACTCGTCTGAAGATATGTTCAGTTGTCCATCGTTTCGATTTTGATGTGGATAAATCTACAAAGAAGTTGTACCGTGTAAAATGTTGGATAGAAGGTTGTACGTGGAAGCTTAGAGCTTCACCAGTAGGTGACTCTTCAAAATTCACAATCCGAGTATATGTAGATGAACATACCTGTTCTGTAACAGAACGTTCATCTCGTTCCCGCAATGCTACTCCGGAAACTCTTGGACTCTTGTACAAAGAGTATGTTGGTGGAGTTGATCCATCTGTTTTGCCACGTCATGTTGCTAGTTCTATGAACTTGAGCTTTGGAATCAAGGTCTACTACATTTGTGCATCAAATTCTACTCTCTTGTCTAATCTTTACTTCCTTCTAAATGGGTTACTGTTTTTTGTATATTGCAGATGGATTACTGGAAAGCTCGTAAAACACTTTTAGCGGCTAGAAATCTTGTAATGGGTTCTCCAGAGAGTGGATACCAGTAATTACCTACTTACTTGCACATGATTAAAAAGTCAAATCCAGGGACCCTAACTCGTCTGGAAGTTGATTCAAACAACATATTTAAGTATTTATTCCTTGCCTTTGGCGCTAGCATTACTGGATTTCCATTTATGAGGAAGGTTGTGGTGGTTGATGGAACTTTTTTGCAAGGGAAATACAAAGGAACTCTTCTGATTGCCACATCACAAGATGGTAATTTTCAAATTTTTCCAATTGCGTTTGCTGTGGTTGACACAGAGAATGATGAATCATGGACATGGTTTTTTCGCCAACTCAGTTGTGTGATACCCGATGATGAAGGATTGGCGTTAATCTCTGACAGGCACAAGTCAATAGGGAAAGCTATTGCAGTTGTCTATCCATTAGCAAACAGGGGAATTTGCACGTACCACTTATATAAAAACATTTTGTTACGATATAGAGGACGTGATTTGTTTGGATTGGTCAAAAAAGCCGCCAACTCTTTTAGGTTATCAGACTTTCAAGCAACCTTCGAGACAATCAAAGAGTTAAATCCAGCATTG
This sequence comes from Moricandia arvensis, assembly GCA_905132765.1. Taxonomy (NCBI): domain Eukaryota; kingdom Viridiplantae; phylum Streptophyta; class Magnoliopsida; order Brassicales; family Brassicaceae; genus Moricandia; species Moricandia arvensis. The sequence continues at coordinate 85,993 of CAJHQP010001446.1, read as the reverse complement.
CATGCATATTTAGAACGTGCTGATGTACGTAAGTGGGCACGAGCTCATTTTAGAGGTGATAGATATAACCTCCTTACAAGTAACATAGCTGAATCCATTAACAGAGCTTTGTCAGATGCTAGAAGCTTGCCAATTGTTCACCTTCTAGAGTCGATCCGATTAATGATGACACGTTGGTTTGCAACAAGAAAACATGACGCTGAGTTGATGAAAACCTCTCTTACCCGTGGTGTAGAGAAAGTGTTGGAGGTAATATATTTGAGACATGTTATGTGTTTCGTTAGATTTTTTGCTAATATACTAAACTTTAACATTTGTAGGGTCGGATACCTATTGCTAATCATCTAAAGGTTCAAGCAATAGATATTCATCAGTCACAAGTCACAGGAGTCACGTCTTTACATGTTGTAAATCTGACTGAGAAGACATGTTCTTGCCGTAGATTTGATTTGGAGAAGCTACCATGTGTTCATGCTATAGCTGCTGCAGAAGCTAGAAATATATCACGTATATCACTTTGTCACCATTACTATCGCAAACAATACCTTTACAATGCATACTTCACTGCTGTCATGCCCAAAGATGATGTTGTTCCAATTCCAGAAGAAGTTACAAAGAAAATCTGCTTACCACCTGATGTCCGCCAACCACCAGGAAGACCAAAAAAATCAAGACATAAATCTATTTTGGAGAAAGTTGCAGACAAGAAACGACCAAGGAAGCAACACACATGTAGAATTTGTAATCAGGTGGGACACAATTCTACAACATGTCCTCTTAAGTGATGACTATTCGTTTAGTTTTTTCGAAACTTGGTATTACATTTACACGTTGGTCTTTGGTGGTACATTACTTTGACAACTACGTTTAGATTGTTTATTAGTCTCTGATCATTACGTTAGAATGATTCATCTGTAGTTGGTGTGACTTTACATGTCATTTAGTTAGTGTTTTTCAGAATTTGCTATGAACTGATTACAAGTAAAACAAACGAGCACAAGCTGAAATCAAGACAAAATCAAGCAAAGACCAACCGAGACCATCTAAGTTACATCCATCCAGATTATACAAAGACCATCTAAGTTACATCCATTCAAAATCAAAACAAAAACCAGCCAGATTATACATCTGAAATCAAGCAAAAACCATCTAAGTTACATCCATCGAAAATCAAGCACAAACCAACCAGCATTACACATCCGAAAACAAGCAAAAACCATCCAAGTTACATCCATCCAAAATCAAGCAAAGACCAACCGAGTTGTACATCTGAAAACCTACCCAACAAAAACATACTGCAAGCTAAACTTCCTCATCAACCATAGCCACCTCCTCATAAATCTCTGCAGCCATCTTCAATCGCAGTGGTGGTATAATCTCATCACTTAAGCCATCAAATTTGATCCCTAGAGCTAGACATTCAATGTATTTTAAAGTATACACACCGCAATCTCCTGGGTCCTCATTTTTGGGGATCTTCTTGTGCCTGCGGACAGTGAACTGCTTGAGATGCTTCTTTCTCATTTTATGATCCACCATCTTGTTAAGCAATGCTGGAAGCATTTTTGTGAACGGCCTGCACTCCTCGCGCATCTTCGTATCAGTCACCACAGTTGGAATGCTATCATACACATGTATTACCTCCTTAGGTAGATCGATGTGTAGAGCAATCCAGTGGTCACCGTTGACATGGTGGCAGAGGAAGAGAGAGTCAACATCTATAAGCCACTTCTTACCCGTAACAAAATGATCGGGGCATTCTCCATTAAAAGCCATGCAATAATTTTCTGACCACTCATTTTTCCTCTCATCATAATTCTTGTAGTCGTTGACCCATGACTTCACAAACCAGCAGTCCAGAAATGCAATTCGAGAAGAAGAATATGGAGACTGGGATTGCATGGAGCGTCTGTGAAACATAAGCATCGCTGCTGCCATGTGCTGTGACATAAAACCATCACAATCAGAATGGAATTTGATACTGAGCTAAACAAATGACAAGCATAAACTTACAGAGTCATGCAACCAGCCATAATCCTCTGTTGGCCAAGCATCTCTCGGTATCATCAACTTCAAATAAAAGCCTGCGCTTCTGTCTCCATATCCAGACTCATCTTCTTCCCTACCAAGAAGAAAACCAAAGAATAAGAGTATGAAGGAAAAACAATATAAGATGCAAAAGAGGAAACTTACAAATCAGACTTAATGAAGTCCAATACTTTTTGCAATTTCTCTGGATCAACCTTAGATAATGGGTCATAAGGTTCCTTGGAGACAGTTTCACCAGTTATGATGCGCTTCACTGTAGAGTTCCCTACGTATGGCCAAACTTGAGTCTTTGTCAAGTGGGGTTTTCTTCTGCGAGTAGGCTCCTCCAGACCTGAAGCAAGTGCTTCTAAAGCAGATCTACACTTTACACTCTTCTCCCACTTTAGATGATTCTCCCAACCCTCTTCGGAAATGGATTGGTCATTTAGCTGTGGGATAACATACGGTTTCTCCATCTTCACTTTTTTCAATGGTACTTGATCTTTCTTCACTGGCATCGTCTTTTTATCCTTCTTCTCCTTTTTAATAACACGTTTTATTGGTAAACCATCAACTGAACTTTTTTTGTCTGAACCATCCATGACTGTGTAGAATAAAAAACCAGTAAGTACTTTGTTAAATAAAGACATTAGTTGACAATGCAAACATACCATTGTGTTTCTACAAGCTTCATCTTCATCTTGTGCTTTGGAGTTGCCGGCATTGGATGGAACTTTTTCATCAGCTTTCCCTTTAAGAACATTTATTTCTTCCTCTAATATGGCCATCTTGTTCTTGAACTCAGTCTCAAATAAACCCATTCTAGCTTCCATTTGAGCGTGTATAGAAGCTTCAAGTGTCTTACTAACCTTTTCAGCTACACTAACATCCATGGTGTCTACTTTTCCAGTCAAGTTGATAACAGACTCAAGCAACCTTCGTATGGTGATGTTGTTGATGGGTATATCACTATGAGACTCTTCCTTCAATATTCAGAAACCAAAATAATTTAAACACTAACAAAATGCACATGCTCAATAACACTTAATATATACCATTTCTGGAGCAGTTTCTTTCTCCTTCTTTCGTTTTGTGGAAGGACTCTCATCCACCGTATCGGGAATGCTAGGTGCGGTGACATGAGTTTTTCTCTTCTGGCACTTGGTAAGCGGCACTGCATCCCAAAACTTATCGTCCAACTGATCATTGAGAATGTCAACTATCATGTTATCTAAATGAGTAGATGGTTCATTTTCAACCCATTTCGGATATCTGTCCTCCATTGGGTTGACAATCATATGCCTTACACGAACCTGCATTGTAAAGTACAACACTAGTTATGTAGAAAAATTTAGACAAAAACTTGCAAATAAATTAGTCATACCTTCTGATATTTTTTCTTTTCTTGTGCACAGAAGTTTGAGAAGTTGATACGTTGACGAGAACCATGCCATGACAGAAGGGGAACCTCAGCTCCCTCTATTAGATGCCCATATATCTCTCCTAAACCGGGCACAGACTCGAATATCCAAATTACCAATGCATGAACACAACCACGAAATGTGTAACTCTTCTTGCCTTCGTATGTTAGCATTTTAATGGAATCCACAAGGCTGATAAAACCTACACGACCCCACGGATAGCGCTGGAACGCTATTGGATCCATCACCCTTTTCGCACAATGCAGCGGTATTCTACTATTGCTTGAAATGCCAAATATCCCAATGGATAGTAGACACAGCAAGCCAACCATCATACGCTTCTCTCGAGACCAGTTTCTGATGATCGGAAAAATGGCTTGAGGTTCATTCAACTTGGGTCCTTCAGAAATTGGAAAATTCATCTCCACCCAAAAGTCTTCATGATCCACATTCCAGTTTTCATGTGTGTCAAAAGGATCACAATTTAACCCTGTAATATCCTCAAACTCATACAGAGAGAACCTTATTGGCTGGTTTTCTAGCAAAGACCAAATTTCATGACTGCTCTCGATGGCCAATTGATTGGCTAGAAAATGATGAACATATTTTGCAGACAGAGTGTAATCTAACTCCTTCAGCTTGATAATCACGCCAACTGCTGATTCTCTCAACTCAGGCCAAACGTCTTCGCCGACCGCTTCTTCCACCATTTGAATGTTGGATAGGAAGCAACTATGGTTCATGCTCCTATTTTGAATAGGCGTTTTACCGATCTCGAAAAGCCGTGGAGGATACTTCCTATTACCCGAAGATGAGACCATTCCTTTAAAAAAACAAAGATAGTAAATATCATTCATCCACGTTATAACAGAGAAACAAGAATTAACTATCACAAAAGCATAAAAACTAACTTAAAAATGGAACAATTCTCTAATAATAATCAAACAACATAAAACCAATACAAAACTCCGTTGTTCTGTGATAGTAGAAAGTGAAGTCGTGAAGTAACAAAGTCAAGGTTTATAAATTTTAGAGTCGAAGGATTAAGGGAATTGGGGATTTAGGGTTTTCAAAATCAAACAATCAAAAAGTTTATCTAGAAACACAGAAAAAAATCAAGTTTTCAATTTGGGAATTAGAGTTTTCAAATTTCAACTTGCAATCAGTCCATGTATGATAACAACAATGTCGATTACCTTAGATTTAGGCCTCACCGATTCAAGTAACACAGAACTGATGGCGGATTGGACTGATAAGGTTCCTCAAGAATCTCTGAGGAAAAGTTGAGTTACGACAGAGAAAGAAAGAGATGAGGCGATACACAGTGGAGGAGACGGAACGATACCACGGCGAAGGAACCTCCTTTCAGAGAAGAAGTAGTCGGACCTAATTTTTCTGGTTTTGTTGAAAGAGAGAACCCGTGTTTCTGAGATAACGAAGGAGAAGAAGTGTTTAGGTTTTTCCTTTTTTCTAATTTTCTTTGAATAAAATATATTTTATTATTATTAAATTGTAATGCTAAAGTTGTGGTTAATGTTTAGAAGGTTGGTTTTTTAGTAAATTTTTTAAGTACGAATTGTAATCTAGTAATTACAAAGTTATATGAGTTATTTGAGTAATTAGTAGAATGATTTGAGTTATTCCAAGTAATTTCTCTTATTAATATCATTATTCATCTTTATCTTCAATAAAGAAACATTTTTACAATACCTACTTCATTAAGAGGCACAATACTCTTATACACTTGCTTTTTATATATATATAATAAAAATATTATATGTTTTCAAATTTGAACTTTTTATAAATTTTTCTTTTTTAATTTTTTTTTTCAAAATTTTTGTTTTAAATTTTGTTTTTGAAATTCGAAAACTCTTTTTCAAACTATCTTTTAAATTTTTTATTTTTAAATATTTATTTCTATATTTATTAGAATCCTAAACTTGAAATTCTAAAACTCTACCCCACCCCTAAACTCTAAACTTTAAGTCTTAAATCAATAATTAACTATACGGTTATAAATGTTTTTTTCTTTTAAATTGAGAATAAAAGTGGTTAAGGTAAACATAAAAAGTGGTATTAGGAATATGGTATTTTAGACAATTTACCTTCAAGTTTTGAGATAGGTGATAGTTCTCAAAGAACCTAAGGGTGAAGGTCAGTAAAACCTACAAAAAATCCAAGAAATGCCATGGACCTTGGTAGGAGGACGAAAAATAGGGGACGTGGAACAGAGGAGGCCACCTACCACCAGTTTAGAACACTACAAGAAAATGTGGCCATAAACACTACGTATTACGACTGCAAATCTGTAGTTGTAATTTTACGTCGACGTTAAAACACCATTACAACAAAATAAAAAATCGTCATAAATTAGACGTAAGCTTACAACAAAACTTCTTCGTCGTACACGTCGTCGTAAGCAAGTCGTTACTTTACGACTAAGTTACATCAATATTTTGCATCTAATTAACAACCAAATTACGAGGAATATATAAACACATGATAAATGTTTGTATGTATGGTTGGTTGAAATGGTAGTAATCTAGTTGTTAAGTCGTAGTAAAGTTTATGATGTAGTAAATTCGGTGTAACATTCCCACTACCAAAATCAAAATTTTTCTATAGATACGCTCTCATCTCATATTATTAAGATGCAATATAAATGAGCTTCGGAGTTGGATGCATGTACAAAAAGATTATGCGGGAATAGTGACAAACGAATTTCTCAACGGGGTAGAGATATGCATGTATCATGCCGGAAACACGCCTCTCACGCAGAAAATGTTTTGTTCCTGTTATAAGTGCAAGAATACCAAGTTTGCTCGTAGTGAAACGGTTTGGAAACATATAGTAAATAAAATATTTACTCCATATTACTACATTCGGTTTCACCATGGAAAATGTAATAGTAGGAATGAAGCTAGTAGTAGTAATCAATTTGAATATGTTCGTAATAGGGAATAACCGAGTCATTTGCATTTTGAAAGTAGATACCCTCTGGAGGATCAGTGGTAGATCATGATAGGGTGCATGATATTGTTACATATGTATTTCGTGAAACAACCTCAGTAGTTGCTGCATAAGTAGAAAATGTAGAGGGTCTAACTTGGATGCAAAAGGGTTTATGAAATGCTAGTTGCAGCTAATCAACAAATTTTTGAAAGTTGTAGAGAATGTCTTTGTAAATTATCATTGGCAGATATAATGATGAATATCAAAACTGATCATAACTTACTTGAAGTTTGTATGGATGCAATGGCTAAGTTGTTTAAAGAGTATTTATCTGAAGATAATTTGTGTGCTGAATCTTATTATGAGATTCAGAAAATGATTCATAGTCTTGAGTTACATTCAGATATGATAGATATGTGTACAAGTGACATGTATGTTTTATTGTTCTAGCAGTGTATAAATTCCTAAACAAATAACTATCAAATTAACCCTAGTCTTAACACACAAATAATACTCTTGCCAAAAGAGATCAAGTGTAGTACTTAGGGATCGAATCCACATAGAGCAATGTCAAACAATAGATTTTTTATTTATAAAGATTAAGCTCGATAAATATATTTTTTTGTGGCAAACAATCAATTAAAGAAATATTCTTTATCAAGAAATAGAGATGCAATATGAAAATATGCTAATAATGAAATATGCAAATATTCTAATAAACTAACTTGATGCAAATGTAAATATGCTAGATCTAAGGTTTCAAGGCTAATAGATTATAGTGGATAGAAAGCACGAAAATATAAATATACTAAAAATCAAATATTAACTATTATGACTCTTTTAACTCCAACTCTCGTATGCGAGCAAAAGGAAAGACCATTGATGGACGGCTAAGGCATGATGTCGACCGACAGTGAAATCAGAAGGAAGAGTGAACAAGATTTGATAAGTCCACCAGACTTATTAGACCAGCTCTCGCATGCGCCTAACAGCCTAGTTCAATGGAGTCTATTCTGGCACAGAACCTACTCTCGTATTCATCCATGTCCTACTTTCGAGATCCTAGTTAGCTACTCTAGAATGCAAGCATTAAGCACAACTCAATTGATGGATATTAAATTAACTAGCAATCTTACTTTTGGGCTAATCCATGATTGCTATCATTCAACTCTAAATCTAGTTGATGATTACTTAGTCATAATCAAATAAAGAACAATAATCTGAATAGAATGCATAGATAAAATACCGAGGTTCCAATACAAATCTCCCTAAGGAGTTATGAATCTTCTCCCCCTAAAAACCTAAAACTATAAAGCTTTGTAAGTTGTGTCAAGTTTTTCATGCACTTGCACACTCTGCATGCTCTCAATAATAAGTATAAATATAAAAACCCTAAAATTTAGGTCAAAACTCGTCTAGGACATTCTTGTCATTTGTCTCCTAATTTGGGTTTTTAAATCGGCTCTCTGCGAATTGGATGTCGATCGACGGCAAGTGTGCAACATCGATCGACCTTGGTCTTTTAACATTGGTCGACTCCAAGGTTGTGTTGTCGATCAATGACAGTCTTGTACTTCGACTCCTCAAATGGTCAGCTACGGATACTTCTCCTCTAAATGCTCCAAAAGCTCCAAGTATCTCCATATATCTCCAAAAGATATCGTAGACACACATAATAGACCCTAAATAGAGCCTAGAACATGGCCTAAAACTGGTAATAAATAAGCTATATCAACTCCCCCAGACTTAATCTTTTGCTTGTCCTCAAGCAAACTAAGCATGTGAAAGAAGTTTTGAAAAGCGGAGACTCACAAAATGTCTAAGTATAACTGTCACCTTACTTTGTTGCAGCCATATCCTATCAAGTCAATCACAAAGAAACTTTATATACTCTATCCTAATATAGCAACCAAATCCAGTCTACCAACAACTTAGCAAATACTAGTCTGATTCACCCCTTTACTGATTTCATTTCTTTTCATAAAATAAAGTGTAGGCTTTACCTTGGGAGTATCGATCAAAGGACACATGGACTCTATCTCTTCAAGTATATGAACAACTAGGCACAAAGTCTTCTTTGATTCCTTTCTTTCCCATTTTCTCTCTGAATCTTCTTAGATCTCAAACTTAATAGACAATGATGCTGATACAATCGATCTTGCCATCTCATTTTCGATTTTCCTCTTCTTTTTTTCTTTTGCTTTTTAGGCAAAGTTGTAAGCGAATAGTGGGGTCATCGGTAATTTACCTACCACTCGCCTCCAACAATGTGTGATCGTTCTTCCGAATTAGAATATTGGGATCATAGGTAATTTCAATCTTTTAAGCTATTAGGTAGATGCTGAAGAGAAAGAGAAAAGGAAACCAAAGGTGCAATGACTTGTACCTACAAACTTGCAGAAGAAATTCGATCCAGTGTATACCAAGCCCCAAAGCAAGCAAATAATGTCAGGATTAGTGTTGAAAATCAGCTTCGGTTCCTTCAAACTTTCTAAGCAAGTGTGATATAGTGGCATGATGATCCACTTTGGTATCTCTAGTAATCTCTGCAAACAACCTTCTAACAATGGTGCTAAAGTGTGGTTAGTCAATAATAAATCTTGATCATAGTCCCTTCTTTACTCAATAAAACTTTTGAAAAAAATATATATATAGTAAATAAAGCTCAAAACAAATCAAATAGCATTAGTGAACTTCCTCTAGACTTAAATTACAATGTTTCTAGTGTAATTTGTCTCGTTTTGGTTAGGAAAAAATAAATCATAAGTAAATAGTTTAAGTAGAAAACTCGATATCAGACTCTGTAAAAGAGTATCGAATGATGGTAGGCGTGTCTTGTCGATCGACGGTCGCGATCCAGCGTCGACTGATGGTGCCTCTATGGTGTTGATCCATGGTTGACTCAAATAGTCTATAAAAAATTAAAAGTCGAAATAAATAGTAGTATAAGTAAAACGAAATAAAAAACTTACTAAACAGTGGGTTGCCTCCCAGTCAGAGCTTGATTATAGTCTTAAGCTCGATGTTGTAAACTTTCTGACTAGTATGGAGGTGGGTCAACACTTGGAAAACAAGCGCCTACATCTTCTTTGCTCTTCTGAAACCATGTGCCAATGAAGCTCCTAATTTCCGCATCTCCTCTGGTTTTCTCATTCCTTGTAATTGCTCTAGTAAACTCCATTGATCGCATTCCTCCTTGTAAATTCTCAATACTGCGCTGTAGAATTATAAGTTTGGCAGCTGTAGTCTCTTATAAGTCTTCTAGTTGCTGAGGAATATTTTCCTTCATCATGCTCTGAGAAAAAACAATCTCATCGAACATATCTTCCAATTGTATTTATGTTTCCGTCTTTTGTTCGTTGTCTTCGATGTCGATCGATGGTATGATGTTGCCGTCGATCGATGCCAGTCCGTCTGCCTAAATAGAATGATGTTTCTGAACATTATCCAAATCTTGTTTCATCTCATCCATTCGTGCAGTCAAACCGACGAGGCAATTGTCTATAGGATAATATACATCATCCAACCTCTTGTAGAAATCATCCAGTGACATCTCTTGAGCTTTGTAGATATCATGCACAATATCATCAATTTCTTCTCTGTTGTATGTCCTTTTATTCTTCATAGACATAGTGATCTTTGCTGCATGATCTGGTAAACATATGTAGCTCTGCTCAAACAAATTAGTTCTCTCTAGAACTGCTCTGATGTCGTCAACTTGCAAATTCACCACTCTTCCGTCTGCAGCTCGTGCATTACCACTCTCATCTCTATAGATGCCATACTCATCTTTCTTTTCCCAATGGAAAAGTATGTTTCGCTCAGTATCAAAAGCTCTCGTACCTTGCTCGAAACGCCAGTCGATCGATGACTTGATGTTACTGTCGACTGATGGATGCTTGAAAGTGTATGGATCAGTACGGATCGGCTTGTTCTTCTGGTCCTTATTGTCGATCGATGCTGTATGATGAGCATCGATCGATGGCTGCTGTTGTTGTCCAAATAAAGTATCCGATTCATTAGCCATGATAAGTGCATCTGTTACATCCTCCTTAGATAAATGTACGATTCTCCCATCAAGAGCCCGTGCACGTCCCTTTGGGTCTCTGAAAATTCTGAACTCATCCGGTCAAAGATAACCAATATTTGTATCTTCTTCTTCATGTTCTGGTTCGCGTCTGATTTCGTTCGATGGCCAGGAGTAGCCAGTGATCGATGCTTGCTTATCCACTCTCGCGTTCATTACCCAGCCAGCGTCTTCTGATGGTAGGCCGTAATATTCAACCCACTCTTCCTCTCTGTAATCTTCATCGTATCTTTCGCATATTGGACGTGTGTCGATCGATGGTGTATGGTGGCCGTCGATCGATGCTCGATAACCAGACTGTTGCGCGAAAAGGTTTCTAGCTCCATTAGCCATGGCAAGAATATCTGCTATATCTTCCCTCGTGACATTTAACAGTCTACCATCCATAGCTCTTGCGTGACCGTCTGGATCTCTCATTATACCAAACTCATATGGTTGTGGATAACCAAATTCCTTCTCGCGTTTTGCAGCTGAATCTAGTTTGGATGCTGCTTCTTGTTTAGTATCGATCGATGGCATAGTGTTACCGTTGATTGATGAAGATTTCCCCAGTCGATGGGAAATATGAAAAACACCAGATTCTTCCATAGCAATACCATGGTACTCCATCATCTCTTCTTCTTTGTAGTCTTCATCGTACTCGGGATAGGTTGTGTTGTAACCATTATATGCGTGGCAGGCATTGATCGGTGTTGGATTATGATTGTCGATCGATAGCAAAGGGTGGGTGTCGACCGATTTCTGAAATGCAAGCGCGTCAATTGATTGTCTGAACTGGGTGTCGATCGATGCTCCATCTTCCGAATCTCTATTGAACTCATAATCGCAGAAGCATGTGGCCACAAATTTTGCATCATCACAGATTTTGTGAGGGTGGGTTTATTCTTATAAATTTCATAATAAACATTATGATCAATCAAGGAAAGGCAGAACATGTTTGTCCTCATGTCGCAGATAGCTCCACGGTGGCCATGAAAGCTCTTCCAAGTAACAAAGAAGAATTCCAATTGATCTGGGTATCCATCACATGGAAGTCTATTGGGACTAAGACATCCTAAATTTGCAGTGGGACATCTCTACAAGTACCTCCTGAATTTACTCTGGAGCAATCCACAAAGATGAAAGAATCGCTAGAAGGTTCCACTCTCATGTTCAACTATCCTGCCATAGCTTTGAGTATGATTCTCACCGATGATCCAGTATCACAGAGGCTTTGAGAAACTTGTGGCTTTTGATCAGGCATGGCACCACAAACTTTCTTGGATCACCTTTCTTCTTCAGAATGGTCCTTTGTTTCTTCTAGGGATGACCCTCAGCAGTTTTATCAACCATCATATGCTCTGATGTACCCATCTTCTGCTCCAGAGTTGTCATATTCGTGATCTTTGGCAAATGAACCCGTTTCGCTGATGGGAATCGTCGATCGATTCTACGATCTATTTGTCGAACGATGTTCGAAGATTTTCCCGATTTTTCTAACTCCACAGGGTCCGTCGATCGATTCTCAGTAACTAATGTTGATCGATGCCTGTGCAAACTGTCGAGCAAACTCAAATTTTTCTACATGGAATCTTCCCTCTTGTAGCCTTTCTCTCTTCACTTCTACCCAAAAATCATCATCAATCAATGCATTGAGCTTGTCCTTCTGTCCAGCTTCTATTTTCTCCTTGATCTTTTGACCTGCTGCATTACGCAGATGATCGTCGTGGTCATGCAAGTCTCCATTCTCATCACGAATCAATATTTAAGTCGCAACCATCTGAACTCGTTTGCTTATGTCGCTCGATGCGGGTAAGTTGATGTCGATCGTTGCAATGTGATCACTATCGGTTGATCACCGGCAATGGCGCCAAATTTGACATGCGTGTTTTTATTGTTCTAGCAGGGTATAAATATCCTAAACAAATAACTATCAAATTAATCCTAGTCTTAACACACAAATATTACTCTTGCCAAAAGAGATCAGGTGTAGTACTTAGGGATCAAATCCACAAAGGACAATGACACACAATAGATTTCTTATTTCTAAATATTAAGCTAGGTAGATATATATATTGGTGACAAACAATCAGTTGAGTAAATATTTCTTATCAAGAAGTAGAGATGCAATATGAAAATATGCTAATAATGCAAATATGAAAATATGCAAATGTGGAAATATTCTAATAAACTAACTTGATGCAAATGTAAATATGCTAGATCTAGGGTTTCAAGCCGAATGGATTATAATGGATAGGACGAACGAAAATATAAATATACTAGAACTCAAATATAAACTATTCTGACTCTTTTAACTCCAACTCTCGTATGCGAGAAAAAGGAAAGACCATCAATGGACGACTAAGGCCTGATGTCGATCGATGATGAAATCCGAAGGAAGTGTGAATGGGATTTGATAAGTCAACCAGACTTATTAGACTAGCTCTCGTATGCGCCTAACATCCTAGTTCAATGGAGTCTATTTTGGCACAGAACCTACTCTCGTATTCGTCCATGTTCTACTTTCGAAATCCTAGTTAGCTACTCTAGAATGCAAACATTAAGAAAAAATAAATTGATGGATATTAACTTAACTAGCAATCATAATTTTGGGCTAATCCAAGATTGATATCATTTAACCCTAAATCTAGTTGATGACTACTCGACATAATCAAAGAAAGAACAATAGTCTGAATAGAATGAATAGATAATATAATGGGGTTCCAATACAAATCTCTTTAAGGAGTTACCAATATTCTCCCCCTAAAAATCCTAAAACTATAAAGCTTTGTAAGTTGTGTCAACCCTTGCTTGCACTTTCACACTCTGCATGCTCTCAATACATAAGTATAAATATAAAAGCCCTAAAACTTCGGTAAAGACTCGTCAAGGGCATTCTCGTCAATTGTCTTCTAACTTGGGCTTTTAAATCGGTTGTCATCGAATTGGATGTTGATCAATGGCAAGTGTGTAGCATCGATCGACCTTGTTCTTTTAACAACGGTCATATCCAAGGTTATGTCGTCAATCGAAGACATCCTGTACTTCGACTCCTCAAATGGTCAGCTACATATTCTTCTCCTCTAAATGCTTCAAAAGCTTCAAGTATCTTCATATATCTCCAAAACGTTCCTGGACCTGTAAATACTCCAAAAAATATCATAGACACACATAATAGACCCTAAATAGAGCCTAGAACATGGCCTAAAACTGTAATAAATAGGCTATATCAACAGACAACTGTATGATCTATTGGAGGAAAGATGCGGAATTGTTGTAGGGTCGATTTTGAAAGAAGCCACAATATAAACCGCAAAGACGTGGGCGGAATATGATACCGTACCAGCGGATGTGTAACTTACCTATTACGGATAGGCTTAAAAGATTATATCAATATGAAAATACTGTAGAAACGATGAGATGGATTGTGGAACAGGCTCTAAGGGAATGAGAGATCAATCATCCCTCAGATTGCAAAAGCGTGGAAACACTTGAATTCAATACACCCTAATTTTGCAAGAAACATTCGAAATGTTTATCTTTGGTTTTGCACAAATGAATTTAGTCATTTTGGAATGTGTGGAAGACAAAAATCACTTTGGAAAATCTTCTTGACGTCATATAACCTTCTACCAGAGATGTGTATGGAAAGGAAATTTCTTTGCATGAGTATATTGATACATGGGCCTAAGCATCCAAAGCAGCCATTCAATGTTTTCCTAAAGCCTATGATAGAATAATTGAAGGAATTATGATCAACAGGAGTTCAGCCATATGATTGTTCAACAAGAATAAACTATACAATGTGAGCAATTCTTTTGTGGACCATTAATGACTTTCCTGCCTATGAGATGTTATCAAGTTGGACTACGCATGGGAGTCTAGCTTGTCCTTATTTTATGGGAAGCATAAGCGCATTTCAGCTGAAGTATGGTAGGAAGACATCTTGGTTTGATTGTCATCAGATATTTCTTCCCATTAACCATCCGTACCGAAAAAGACATTGTTTAGGGTAGATGTGGTTGTATGGGACACCGCTCCACCATATTTACCTGGAGAAGAAATCAAGTAGGATATTGATTACTATGGTGTACAAGAAACAATCCGAAAAGGGGGTAATTCACATACTCTTGCAAATATGGTTGATGGTTACGAGACACCGCATAATTAGCACAAGAAAGTATATTTTGGTAACTTTCATATTGGAATGATCTAATTATGCGACACAATCTTGATGTGATGGATATAGAGAACAACTTCTTTAACAACATCATCAATACATTACTGAACGTCTCCGGGAAGACAAAAGATAATAAGAACTCAAGGTTGAACTTGCATGCATTATGTACAAGGAGTGAGCCGCATATTAAAAACAAAGGCGGCGTTGTTCAAGTGGGTGGCATCAGATGTTAAGTTTTATGATGACACGTTTCAAATCTATCGAAATGTGTTGATCATGGACAAAAGTTTTCAAGGATAAAAAATCATGACTGTCATGTGTTTATGCAACGACTACAACCATTTATATTTGCAGAGGCACTTCCAAAAATGTTCATGAAGCACTTGAGGGTAACAAATTTACTTCTTGTAGAACTTACTGATCAGATTTTGTTAAAAATATTTATCTTATTAATTTTGTTGTACATTATTTGCAGGCATTGGAGATTTTTCAGAGATCTTAGCTCACGTACCTTAACTAAAGATGTCATCATACAACTTGACGAGGATATCCCGATCTAAATGTCCAATTTGGAGAATTCTTTCCTCCGTCATTTTTTGACATCATGGAACATCTAGTTGACCACATCCCGTATGACGTATTGCTTTGTGGACCTGCTCATAGTGGATGGATGTATCCTTACGAGCGATCCGTGAAACATTTGAAAGGGAAAGCAAAAACATTTGCAAGGATGGAAGGTTCAATTGTTGCTAGAAGCTTTACTGAGGAAACATCTCACTTCACGTCATACAACTTTGAATCACAAGTTTGGACACAGAAAAGGGCTCCGAGCAGATATGATGATGGTGGTGTTATGCCGACATATGTTGTAGAAGGTGTTTCAAACATTCTGTCAGATTGGACGTCTAGGTGGAAAACTGAAAGAAGTTTGGTGGTCGAGTACAGAAGACGCTCATAGTGCCCACACATATATACTCGTTAACTGCGAGGAGATGCAGTCATTTGAAAGGTAAATAAATTTATATATGCTATAAAATTTTACCTTGTATATAATTGTTGCGATACTTAATTAATGATCATTTCAAAAACAACGAGTTCGTTTCCCAGGTTGAAAAAGCTATACCAGGAATATCAATTAATGGTCTCAACAAAAAGAAAGATCACTTCGTGAAGTGGTTAAAAACGAAGGTATAAATCACAATGTATCTAATTAATTATGTTTGTAATTTTATTATACATTACATAATAATTAAGTTATATATATATATATATTATATATATATTACATTTTGATTATGATGATCCATTCTATACTGTGTAGTTTCACGAATTAAGACAAGGTCCGGTCGCTAAGGTCACCATATCACCTATGTATTTCACACGAGGTTACACTTATCACACTTATGAGTATGGAAGATGTCGAGCAATGGAATATGTGTGAAAGGTTAAACAAATTTCTATGAGATCTTACAAGAGATCATCGAAATGGAATTCTCCGGTTCAGTGAAGATGAAATGCGTCCTCTTCAAATGTGACTGGTTCGACCCCACCGTCAATAAATGTGTTTGGATGGCAAATTTGGAGTTATTGATATCAATGATGCACGGAGGTATAACAAATTTGAACCCTAAATATTAACATCTCAAGAAGAGCAAGTTTATTTTATTCCATATCTGAGGATCCGACAATCTGTAATATCTTGGTTAGCCGCTATAAAAGTTACACCTCAGGGCCGAGTATTCAGTGATGCAAAACTGTGTTGCAAAATGATTCCGTAAATGAAGTGGAAGAACCTGAACAACCTAAAGCTCAAATCTTACTTGTTGATCCGCCAAATCCGGGATATGAAGATTTTCCAGACGACATAGTGAACGAAGGCAACGAAGATGAATTTGAAGAAAGTGATGATCCTAGTGATGACCTGAGTGATGGTTCTGATGATGAGTGAATTTAATTATGTTACAATGTTATGTTTCATTTTATTGTCAGACTCATTGTATTGCATTATCTTTAAAATTATGTAACAAATCAATGTTATTAAAAATTCATGTGAAAATAAGTTATTACATGTTTGTGGTTTGAGGTTTAGAGGTTAAAGGAATTTTTATAAGTTAGAAGTTATGGTTTTGGGGTTTTGATTTTAGGGTATAACCCCAATTCTTCGTAATTAAGTTGTTAAAATTGCATAGATCGTCCCCAATTTGTGGTAATCATCGAGACGAGAGTCGTCCTTAAGTCGTTGTAACTTTACTTCTACATTACGATGATTCCAAAATCCTTATGAAAACTCCAACAGTCAAAGCTATTTAGTTGCGCCATCGTCTCTCTCTCTCTCTCTCTCTCTCTCTCTCTCTCCCTCTCTCCCTCTCTCTAACATCCTCCCATATCTTTAAGGTACGTTTTTTGTTTAGTTTTAGGTGGTTAGTTTAGGATGAAATTATATTATGTTTGGAAATAGTTTATGATGGAATTAGATTATGTTTGGAATTAGTTTTAGATTTTTTTAATAACATATTAAAATTGTTTTAATCATTATTTCATCTCTTTTTTGTTCTTTAAACAAACTTCTGCGAACTACATCCGAACTGGTCTCTTACACCAGACCACGTTCGGAGGACTTGGTTCAATTGTTTTGCGATAAGTTTTAACTATTATTATTTTATTTATTTTGTTTTGAAATTTATTTATTTCTTTTTTAATGATTTTTTTGCAGCAAAAATAGAATTGGTTTATTGATGTCAACGAGCAGGTGAAGACAACATTCAATGCTATGGCGATAGTTCACCCGAAGAACATTGTTGGCGACTAGAAAGAGAAGTGGAGAGTTTTAGGGGATGACGCAAAACGCATCTTCATAAGAGATTATGTTTGGACTGGTCTGAAGGCTTATTGGACTTTGCCTCGGTCAGTTCAAACGTCCACCAATTGCTCTGCGACCTGGTTGACGCCTGATCCTGATGGCAATTTACCACTGGTCCGTACTTCTAGACAGATTCCACATGTCGGGATGACCCTAAAAATTGTACGTCTTCTTTCTTAATTTTTTAACTATTTATTGAATGTATAATTTTAATTTTAATTTTTTTGTATGCCGCTCAAGAAGGAGCACCACCATTTCTTTCTTGACTTTACAAGACGACACACCAGCATTCGAGAGACGTTTGTGGATCCTCCAGTATAAAGGATCTACAACGGTGTGGAGGCTTGGATCCAAGAGGTCCATACCCAGTTGTCGCAACAAAATTTCGGAAGGCAAACTGGTCCAGTTGTCCACCATCGAACAAAATTCTTTTTTGAGCATGTAAAATATTCAATCTTTTAAATATACGTTTATATACATTTTAATCTTTTAATTTTATATATTTACTAATATTCATCTCATTAATTGAAGGTTGTCCCAAGGAAAAGAGGATTGATGGTCGGGCTCGGTACAGTGACCAATGTCCTGAGAGTGACATCAGCCTACACTGCAATAAGGCAGAAAAATTCTCAGCTCCAGGCAGATTTGACGGCTGCCAAGCAGGTCATATCGAAACTCCGGACGGACAACCACATCAACTTGACCCAGATCAGGGCCATGGCCCATGAAGGGGATGTTCGATGTTATTGCAAAGAAAAACTGGCGCTTGCACAAATGTGGCGGAATGTACATCCGACCATTAACCCCGACCCCACCCTAGAGAAGCATGCGGAGCTAGAGCGACATTTAGAGCATCATAGATCTAGCTTTTCGACGACCCAAACCTTAATAATTAGTTTTTTTTCAGTTTTGTATTTTGATATTATTATATTTTGAATATTATATTTTGGATGTATTAGAGTTTTCTTTTAAATTTTTGAAATTCAAGAATTTTTTATTTTATAAAATTTTAATTTAAATTACAATTATATTTTTCTTAAATTATTAAAATGACATAAATTGGTCGAAAATATTACGACAAATTAACATCGATAATCAAAGTAGTCCTAATTTGTACAACCAATTTATGTCATTTTTAATAATTTAGGAAAAAATATAATTTTGATTTTAAATTAAAATTTTATAAAATATAATAAAAAATTCTTGAATTCAAAAATTCAAAGAAAAATCTAATATATACAAAATATAATATTTAATTCGTAATATTTACAACTGTTTAGCATGATTTTAACCTCTACTATTTACGACTAAGTAATGACGATACATTACGACCAATGTAAAACCAATTGAAATGACGTAATTTTACGTTTGCTTTGCGAGAATTGCTTTTACGATGAATTAACGACGGATATTGTTAGTCGTAACATTACGACAATGTTACGATGATTTGTCCATTACCACTAGCTAGTAATGACACAAATCGTTGTTAGTTCATCGTAATATATATCTTACGACGAACTAGCTACTAAATGTGTTGTTGATATGCCCATGTTTTCTTGTAATATAAGTTTTTAGAGAGTCATCTCAAGATATTTTGAGAAATTTTCATGTTTACCACATTATTGGTATTATATTCGTATTATTTTCACTAAAAAGACATTTTCACAAATACATTATTTATTTAAAAGTAAAAGACTCTTAAATTAATTAGAACCCTAAACTTTACATTCAAAAATTCTACCCCACTCCTCAATTCTAAATCTTAAGTGTTAAATTAATTAACCTTAAAATTATAAGTGTTTTTTTTCTCTTAAAAAATAAAAATAAAATTAGTTAAATTAAATATAAAAAATGATAATAGGAATGTGGTATATTAGACAATTTCTCAGATCTTTTCTATCAGTATGTTTGGTTTCAAATGTATGACTTCTAAGCTATAAGATTTTTTCTAACAATCCCTTTCTTATTAATAGAGGATCAATTTGGAATAATAACCTTAATTGTGTAATATATTCACAAAAATGCCATTTTAACTTAGGTGTCATCACTATAGGCTTTCTCACAACATTTAACTAACTAACCATTTATTACTAGATTATTTACAAAGAGTGCCACTGGACATACCAATTAACAATAGTACACAAATTCTTCATTTTAATATAAACGCCAAAACTATTGCAAAAAATATAAACGCCATATAATTATTCGTATTCATTTTCTTTTTAGTCATATGCCCCATATTTAACAATACGACATATGAACAATTTCCCATGTTTCATCGCTTTCAACTATTTGTTATGCCAGACCAAATCAAAATAATGGTCCGTCGGTTTATTAAAATTTAGTTATTTTTTTATTAGCTTATTAAGAAAGTGTAGACCAAATAACAAATCAATACACGTGATATAGAAGTTGACTTTGAATATGTATTTCACAATATACAACTCACTTGTATTCAGTAAAAAATAGCTTGCTTATTGGCTTTGTGCCAAAG
This sequence comes from Moricandia arvensis, assembly GCA_905132765.1. NCBI lineage: Eukaryota > Viridiplantae > Streptophyta > Magnoliopsida > Brassicales > Brassicaceae > Moricandia > Moricandia arvensis. The sequence continues at coordinate 65,992 of CAJHQP010001446.1, read as the reverse complement.
TATATATGATTTTAAAAATATATCGTCATAACTATATACTAACATATAAGAAAATATACATACATATGGTAAATATGAAAGTATATATTCCAAAGATGTTATATATCAAACATTATATATTACGTTCGATTAAGTACTTGAAAGGATGAGATCTACTTTGACAAATTATTTTTAGGTTTAACTATAAAATACAAAAAAAACTTTTATTATATTACATAAGATTTAGTATAAGAAACATTTTTGCAAACTGTGTACGATTTAATACTTTGAATTAAAGGTGCTCAATTTGGTAAAAATATAACCAATTAAACTGAATCAAACCGAATAAAGAAAATGGTTGAGATCGGTAATACCATATACCCGGATAGATATTATTTTTGATTACCCATAGAATATGAACATTGTTTAATATATAAATCGAACAAACCAAATAAACTGATTAATCAGTATAGTTATATATAAATTACATAGTATAATTGATAATATATAACATAGTTTATTTTATTGATATGATATTGATATTAAAACTTTTATTTGAATTATATGTTATTTTGAAGTAAAAGCTTTCATTGACATACATTTGTGCTAAAATTTAGCTATTTAATAATATTATGATATTATTAATATTTTTATTTTCATTTTATAAAATTACAATAATTATTTTTAATTTTTGATAATGAAATAAATTATAACAATATTTTATTTAAAATTAGAGTATTGTTTAATAAATTTGGTTTTAATCATACAAAATCAAATTGAAAAAATGTTATAAATGATAAATATTATTTGAGTTTTTTGTATAAAATCGAATAACTGAAAGCTACATATATTTAAAAACAAAGCATGTATGGTTTTAATAGGATATCTGATTTTAATAAATTGAAAAACTAAGAACAAAAAAAAACAAAATGAAATTCAAACAAAATTTGAAATAAACAACTACTTGAAAATATAATTTTAATATCTGTCTCACCCCACGCAAAGCGTGGGTCTCAACCTAGTTATAAATTATAAACTTTGTTACTTTTAAATTTAATGCATCAAATTTAGTCAAAAGAAAGATTCTTATGGTCTCGACTATTAGAGTAAAGAAAGTTATTCAAAACATGACAGACTGAATACATTTCATTATGATTTGTTACTTAAAGTCTAATATTTTTATATTTATGTTTGTTATCTTATTTACTAATGGTTTTGTCCGTGTGACAAATCATGAAATGTATTCAATCTTTCATATTTTGAATATCTTTCTTTACTTTAATAGTAGAGACCATAAGAATCTTTTTCTTTTGACTAAATTTGATTCATTATTAATGGTTTGTCCGTGTGATACTATTTTTGGTTGTTTTTTTGGTAAGAGGATGTTATTTCGGTATTTGATTGACTATTTTCACGTAATTACTACAAGCTTAAAAATTTTCTTTCTATAATATGATTTGACCAATACCATTTGATGTTCTATAAAAAAGGTTTCACATTTTACAAGACACCATTGTCTTCAACTTTAAAACACCATCATCCAAAATCATGGAGAACATATCAGGAAAATTTGCTTTCATTTTCTTCCTAGCAATTACATCTGGTAAATTTCATATTTAATATTTGAGAAATTTTATATCACTCTACAGGAAACTTTTTATATTGATAATAACAACATATTGGTATTGTTTTGCAGCGATGATGAGTATCGTAACAATTGAGGCAAAACGGTTACTACGGGAAGAAACTTCTCAAACATTGTTGAACCATGAATCTTCGCAGCAGGTTGTGAAACCACGAAGTTCGCACTGCAAGAAAGGGTGTCGTGTGAAATGCGTTCCCAATCCCTTTCTTATTAATAGAGGATCAATTTGGAATAATAACCTTAATTGTGTAATATATTCACAAAAATGCCATTTTAACTTAGGTGTCATCACTATAGGCTTTCTCACAACATTTAACTAACTAACCATTTATTACTAGATTATTTACAAAGAGTGCCACTGGACATACCAATTAACAATAGTACACAAATTCTTCATTTTAATATAAACGCCAAAACTATTGCAAAAAATATAAACGCCATATAATTATTCGTATTCATTTTCTTTTTAGTCATATGCCCCATATTTAACAATACGACATATGAACAATTTCCCATGTTTCATCGCTTTCAACTATTTGTTATGCCAGACCAAATCAAAATAATGGTCCGTCGGTTTATTAAAATTTAGTTATTTTTTTATTAGCTTATTAAGAAAGTGTAGACCAAATAACAAATCAATACACGTGATATAGAAGTTGACTTTGAATATGTATTTCACAATATACAACTCACTTGTATTCAGTAAAAAATAGCTTGCTTATTGGCTTTGTGCCAAAGTATATATGATTTTAAAAATATATCGTCATAACTATATACTAACATATAAGAAAATATACATACATATGGTAAATATGAAAGTATATATTCCAAAGATGTTATATATCAAACATTATATATTACGTTCGATTAAGTACTTGAAAGGATGAGATCTACTTTGACAAATTATTTTTAGGTTTAACTATAAATACAAAAAAAACTTTTATTATATTACATAAGATTTAGTATAAGAAACATTTTTGCAAACTGTGTACGATTTAATACTTTGAATTAAAGGTGCTCAATTTGGTAAAAATATAACCAATTAAACTGAATCAAACCGAATAAAGAAAATGGTTGAGATCGGTAATACCATATACCCGGATAGATATTATTTTTGATTACCCATAGAATATGAACATTGTTTAATATATAAATCGAACAAACCAAATAAACTGATTAATCAGTATAGTTATATATAAATTACATAGTATAATTGATAATATATAACATAGTTTATTTTATTGATATGATATTGATATTAAAACTTTTATTTGAATTATATGTTATTTTGAAGTAAAAGCTTTCATTGACATACATTTGTGCTAAAATTTAGCTATTTAATAATATTATGATATTATTAATATTTTTATTTTCATTTTATAAAATTACAATAATTATTTTTAATTTTTGATAATGAAATAAATTATAACAATATTTTATTTAAAATTAGAGTATTGTTTAATAAATTTGGTTTTAATCATACAAAATCAAATTGAAAAAATGTTATAAATGATAAATATTATTTGAGTTTTTTTGTATAAAATCGAATAACTGAAAGCTACATATATTTAAAAACAAAGCATGTATGGTTTTAATAGGATATCTGATTTTAATAAATTGAAAAACTAAGAACAAAAAAAAACAAAATGAAATTCAAACAAAATTTGAAATAAACAACTACTTGAAAATATAATTTTAATATCTGTCTCACCCCACGCAAAGCGTGGGTCTCAACCTAGTTATAAATTATAAACTTTGTTACTTTTAAATTTAATGCATCAAATTTAGTCAAAAGAAAGATTCTTATGGTCTCGACTATTAGAGTAAAGAAAGTTATTCAAAACATGACAGACTGAATACATTTCATTATGATTTGTTACTTAAAGTCTAATATTTTTATATTTATGTTTGTTATCTTATTTACTAATGGTTTTGTCCGTGTGACAAATCATGAAATGTATTCAATCTTTCATATTTTGAATATCTTTCTTTACTTTAATAGTAGAGACCATAAGAATCTTTTTCTTTTGACTAAATTTGATTCATTATTAATGGTTTGTCCGTGTGATACTATTTTTGGTTGTTTTTTTGGTAAGAGGATGTTATTTCGGTATTTGATTGACTATTTTCACGTAATTACTACAAGCTTAAAAATTTTCTTTCTATAATATGATTTGACCAATACCATTTGATGTTCTATAAAAAAGGTTTCACATTTTACAAGACACCATTGTCTTCAACTTTAAAACACCATCATCCAAAATCATGGAGAACATATCAGGAAAATTTGCTTTCATTTTCTTCCTAGCAATTACATCTGGTAAATTTCATATTTAATATTTGAGAAATTTTATATCACTCTACAGGAAACTTTTTATATTGATAATAACAACATATTGGTATTGTTTTGCAGCGATGATGAGTATCGTAACAATTGAGGCAAAACGGTTACTACGGGAAGAAACTTCTCAAACATTGTTGAACCATGAATCTTCGCAGCAGGTTGTGAAACCACGAAGTTCGCACTGCAAGAAAGGGTGTCGTGTGAAATGCGTTCCCAATCCCTTTCTTATTAATAGAGGATCAATTTGGAATAATAACCTTAATTGTGTAATATATTCACAAAAATGCCATTTTAACTTAGGTGTCATCACTATAGGCTTTCTCACAACATTTAACTAACTAACCATTTATTACTAGATTATTTACAAAGAGTGCCACTGGACATACCAATTAACAATAGTACACAAATTCTTCATTTTAATATAAACGCCAAAACTATTGCAAAAAATATAAACGCCATATAATTATTCGTATTCATTTTCTTTTTAGTCATATGCCCCATATTTAACAATACGACATATGAACAATTTCCCATGTTTCATCGCTTTCAACTATTTGTTATGCCAGACCAAATCAAAATAATGGTCCGTCGGTTTATTAAAATTTAGTTATTTTTTATTAGCTTATTAAGAAAGTGTAGACCAAATAACAAATCAATACACGTGATATAGAAGTTGACTTTGAATATGTATTTCACAATATACAACTCACTTGTATTCAGTAAAAAATAGCTTGCTTATTGGCTTTGTGCCAAAGTATATATGATTTTAAAAATATATCGTCATAACTATATACTAACATATAAGAAAATATACATACATATGGTAAATATGAAAGTATATATTCCAAAGATGTTATATATCAAACATTATATATTACGTTCGATTAAGTACTTGAAAGGATGAGATCTACTTTGACAAATTATTTTTAGGTTTAACTATAAAATACAAAAAAAACTTTTATTATATTACATAAGATTTAGTATAAGAAACATTTTTGCAAACTGTGTACGATTTAATACTTTGAATTAAAGGTGCTCAATTTGGTAAAAATATAACCAATTAAACTGAATCAAACCGAATAAAGAAAATGGTTGAGATCGGTAATACCATATACCCGGATAGATATTATTTTTGATTACCCATAGAATATGAACATTGTTTAATATATAAATCGAACAAACCAAATAAACTGATTAATCAGTATAGTTATATATAAATTACATAGTATAATTGATAATATATAACATAGTTTATTTTATTGATATGATATTGATATTAAAACTTTTATTTGAATTATATGTTATTTTGAAGTAAAAGCTTTCATTGACATACATTTGTGCTAAAATTTAGCTATTTAATAATATTATGATATTATTAATATTTTTATTTTCATTTTATAAAATTACAATAATTATTTTTAATTTTTGATAATGAAATAAATTATAACAATATTTTATTTAAAATTAGAGTATTGTTTAATAAATTTGGTTTTAATCATACAAAATCAAATTGAAAAAATGTTATAAATGATAAATATTATTTGAGTTTTTTTGTATAAAATCGAATAACTGAAAGCTACATATATTTAAAAACAAAGCATGTATGGTTTTAATAGGATATCTGATTTTAATAAATTGAAAAACTAAGAACAAAAAAAACAAAATGAAATTCAAACAAAATTTGAAATAAACAACTACTTGAAAATATAATTTTAATATCTGTCTCACCCCACGCAAAGCGTGGGTCTCAACCTAGTTATAAATTATAAACTTTGTTACTTTTAAATTTAATGCATCAAATTTAGTCAAAAGAAAGATTCTTATGGTCTCGACTATTAGAGTAAAGAAAGTTATTCAAAACATGACAGACTGAATACATTTCATTATGATTTGTTACTTAAAGTCTAATATTTTTATATTTATGTTTGTTATCTTATTTACTAATGGTTTTGTCCGTGTGACAAATCATGAAATGTATTCAATCTTTCATATTTTGAATATCTTTCTTTACTTTAATAGTAGAGACCATAAGAATCTTTTTCTTTTGACTAAATTTGATTCATTATTAATGGTTTGTCCGTGTGATACTATTTTTGGTTGTTTTTTTGGTAAGAGGATGTTATTTCGGTATTTGATTGACTATTTTCACGTAATTACTACAAGCTTAAAAATTTTCTTTCTATAATATGATTTGACCAATACCATTTGATGTTCTATAAAAAAGGTTTCACATTTTACAAGACACCATTGTCTTCAACTTTAAAACACCATCATCCAAAATCATGGAGAACATATCAGGAAAATTTGCTTTCATTTTCTTCCTAGCAATTACATCTGGTAAATTTCATATTTAATATTTGAGAAATTTTATATCACTCTACAGGAAACTTTTTATATTGATAATAACAACATATTGGTATTGTTTTGCAGCGATGATGAGTATCGTAACAATTGAGGCAAAACGGTTACTACGGGAAGAAACTTCTCAAACATTGTTGAACCATGAATCTTCGCAGCAGGTTGTGAAACCACGAAGTTCGCACTGCAAGAAAGGGTGTCGTGTGAAATGCGTTCCTAATCCATTTATTGTTGAATGCGTTTGTCAATGTTAATTTTAATTTCATCTCGTTTATTTAGATATTTAAACGATCATATAAGATACAATCAATAAGATGTACTGATATAAGATATACCCTAAGTAACAATTTTATCTGATATTAAGATATACCCTAAGTAACAATTTTTTTTCAGATATTCATCAGTTTCAATCTTCTTTGCCAATCATATTTTATCGGACAACAACAACGAATGAAAAAAGAAATCTGAAAATCACCAATTAAGGCCGATAAAAGAAATAGATCTTCGGTTAGTTTTGTATGCCATCTAAAACACATTCTTTTGCTCTTTTACGGCTCCGCCTCAAAGGTTCATAACGGTCTTCTCTGCGAGTTGGCATCATAGTACTGTAAACATGTGAAAATCTTAAGTGAGAAATTAACGCGTTTACACACTCTTTCATGTGGAACTTTTAATTTTACTAGAAGTTTTATTAGAGATATATTGGGAAGCAAGATGTGTATATTGCGAACCATGTGTTATGGACCGTTGAAGTCCGATTATGAAATGAAATCCAGGAAGTTAATGAAGTCTAAACCGAAGAAAATTATATAAATTATATTGTGATAAGGATTAGATGATTTAGTATATCTAAAAGATTTAGATAAGTTATATTCCTAGTGAGATAGGTCTTCATCTTGTGTATACATACAACTCTCTTGTAAGTCATTAGAACTCAATAATATATTTATATTCTCTACTTTACAAGTTTGATATCACTTTCCAAATATATCATTAATAAATGACTATTTTCATAAATACCTTAAATTTGTAATAAAATAAAAATAAACCAACTTTTCGAAATATTTATAAAAAATTTATAAACCCAATCCTAACCCCTTAATACAATACCTTAAACAATAATCACTAAAAACGTAAACTCAAATGCTAATATATATTTTTGATTGATGGTATTTTTGAAAAGTGATATTTAACTTGTAGTATTTTAAATAATTTCTCTTGTTCATGTGAAAACTCCAAATTACCCTTAACTTAATCTAAACATATCACTAACCAATTTAAATTTGAACACGACTTATTAATTCTTAACCATTTAGTCAAAAAAAATATCACTAACCAAATACTAAATTTAAGCACGACTTATTCATTCTTTCTCTACTCAACATTGATATTAATCAATGTTCAAAAAATTGCAAGGCGACAACTAGGCGCGTTATATGAGACTAATGACTAGGACGGATTATTCGGGGCTTAAAAGAAATTAGGCATTCACAATTACTGATTAATTATATATATGTTATGCATTTATATAAGATATATTAATTTTTAATTTAATTACAAATGTTTTTTTAATGAATTATAAAAAATATAAAAGTAAAAGAAAATATATAAATCTGTGGATTCATACTAACTTTATTACTTAATTAAAAATATTTAGAATCATTTATATTGATTTTAACTGATTTTAATCGATTTTAACTTGTTTTATTCGATTTAGAACAGCTCAAACCAATTTAAATCGTATAAATCATTTTGGTTATGACTGATTTGCCGCCTAGGCGGAGTTAGACTGATGTTTAGAACATTGATATTAAGGTCTACATATCTCTACCTCTTTCAACCACTCCTTCATCCCTCTCTCAATTTGACAGATCATCCCCTAATTATTTTCAGCAAGCAATGTTTGAGCTTTGTTGTCGCAAACCCATATCTCTCTTTTTCTCTTTGAAGATGGGTGGCACGGCGAAGGATATTTCTTAAAGTTAGGAGCTTGGTAACTTATGAAGATTCAGTTTGCTGAGATGTTCTATATCAGTTTGCTAAGTACTACATGTGTGTGTCATGAAGATGGGTTATGTCTGAGTTCGTGTTTTATATGTGTGTGGACTTATTTAGCTTGGAAAAGGAAATATGATACATGTTTGAAGATGAATTTTTCCATTAAAGAAAATGGAAAGTTGTATTTGGAAGACTTGGAGAGCAAGTTGAGATTTCATTATGGTGGTCTGTAAATATTGCAACTGTTTAAAGACAGTTGCTCCAATGCTGCCAGATGGTGATCTATGAATGCGTCTTTGATACTTATCTTTATAGATTACTTACTTCAAAAAAATTAGACACAAGTGTGTGTTGTACCATATAGCAATTGTAAGTTACTTTCTTGTTTTAGATGAAGTTATTGGGGATGTAGAAGACGAACTCTAATAACAATTTGATGTGTCTTTACATCGCCTCTTCTACACTTACAACATGCTCCAAAAGGGCACACATCGGTGAAGAATATTTCATGAGGTGTGATTCTTCGAAACATATTTTATGTGACCATGACCAGCATCATGGACCAAGGTATGAAAATTAGGTATGAATCCGCTAGGCAACTGATCATAGCTTGGCTTAATGGGCCTTATCGGTTTGATCCATGAAGTTCTAGACCGAGAGAAGCTAATGGACTTGATACAAAACATGGAGGCCTTTTTCTAATTAAGAAATCAGTGTTTGGGATTGTTCAAGAAAGGCCCAACAATAATATACAACACATGGTCTTATAATATAGCAATCTGACTGCAATTCGGAGACCGTCAACCAAGTGAAAAGACGTAACCAGCCGAAGAGTGTTCCGACCACGACGTTCAAAATTTGGTCAAGTCTTTGGTCTTTGGTCAAGTCCAACATATTTATCAAGTTTGTATTTCCTATAATAAGTTTAGACTTTTGGTCTAACCCACAACCTATTATATAAAGGTTTGCTATTGTATTGTTTTATTCATTCAACTTTTTAATAAAAACCTTACCTTTTAACTTGTTGAATCATTTGTTCTTTATTGAACATCTTATCTTTTGAGTTTTCGGAGTGTGTCATATCTTCGAGCTTAGAAGTTGGTAGTATCAAGAGACTTTCCTCACCTCTTGTGTCACCTTTCGATCCACATCCCTTGATCGTTTGTGCTTTCTAGCTCATTCGGTGCAAGGCTTGACCAACGTTAGAGTGATCCTTCAGTTTAAGGCGTATCATGTGGTATCAGAGCCACTCTGAAGTTTGGAGTTTTTCACAACCAGACATTCGTAACTCTTCAACTACTGAAGAGAAACCATGAAGAGAAGCCAACCATTCTTAACTCTTCATCTTCTAAGAGATCACTTGTGTTTGGAATACTGATCAACTATGAAGAAAAGGCAGCACACAAAGCACAAGATTGCAAGAATGTTGGTATAACAAACGTACAACCGAGATGATAGCACAATATGAGCGTGACCAAGAGGAGGAAGCCAAGAAGTCAAGACCTGAGAGAGACAAATGGAAGAAACCACTCATCAAAGAAGGTACATGAATCTTCCTTGATTCTGGTTCAATGAAAGTTAAACCGAGCAGTACAAAGAAGGTAGTCAAAAAGCCACAATCGAAACAAGTTGTAGAAACTCCATCGGCCAGAACTGAAGAGAAGAGAGATAAGGGTTTTAAGAGATTTCTGGTGAGTTTCAAGGCCAAGATCAATCAAAGGATCACATATCCACGTCCATCTTCAGTGTTGGAAGAAGATCAAGAGGTCAAAGATATTGAACCAAAGCTATCGACTGTTTATGTCTGAGCAAAATCTATGGATGACCAGCTGCATCAAAAGGAATAACCAGAGGCTGTAATTGTTCTCTTGAAAGTCCAAAAGGTTACTGAAAATGAAGTTGATAGCGGACCAAAGCTGGTCAAGAAAAAGATCTCACAACCGCTTATGCTTCAGGAGATATTCTCGGTTCTTTATCAAGTGATAAACTAGGTCAGCCATTTGTTTGCAAGAAGTACGACCCAATGGAGCTACTGAGGCCAAAAGAGGGTCTACAACACTTTATATTTGAGCCTGGAATAGGGGCGTGTGTGCACAAGAACAGTAGGAACTCCTTGGTTTAGCAAAACCATGTCGGTTCATTCATCCTAGAAGGTCCGGATTTGAGGACAAATCCTTTTAAAGGAGGAGGGGATGATGGAACCATGACCAGCATCATGGACCAAGGTAAGAAAATTAGGTACGAACCAGCTAGGCAACTGATCATAGCTTGGCTTAATGGGCTGTTTATGGGCCTTATCGGTTTTATCGATTGCAAATCAAGTAGACAAAAGATGGAATCTCCGTCTCACAAAGCACTTCTACCAAAAATCTCGTCAAGCGATTTGGAATGCAAACCAGTAAGGTAGCAAAAACGCCAATGAGTACCACTACCAAACTCTCACGAGATGGTGAAGGAAAATCATTGGATGAGAAGTTGTATTGTGCGATGATTAGAAGTCTTTTATATCTCACCGCAAGTCGGCCTAATTTGTGTCTCAGTTTGGTATATGTGCTCGCTATCAGGCTCAGCCAAAGGATTCACATCTCAATGCTGTGAAACGTATCATAAAATACGTGAAAGGTACCTTTGACTTTGGTCTTCATTACACTTTTGAAACTAATGTGAATCTTGCAGGATTTTGCGATGCCGATTGGGACGGGTGTTTGGATGACAGGCGTACTACATCAGGTGGCTGTTTCTTCCTTGGAAACAATCTTGTGTCATGGCACATCAAGAAACAGAATTATGTTTTTCTCTCAACAGCAGAGGCTGAGTACATAGCCTTAGGACGTTGTTGCACAAAATTAATGTGGATTCAGATGCTTGTGGATTATGGTATGATCTCTGACCCTATGCTTGTTCATTGTGATAATACGAGTGCTATAAATCTGTCAAAAACCCTGTTCAGCACTCGCGTACCAAACATGTTGACATTCGACACCATTTCGTGAGAGAGTTGGTCGAGATGAGAGTTGTGATTCTCGAACATGTTTCATCGGAAAAACAACTTGCAGATCTTGTTACCAAACCTCTAGATTACAACACCTTCCTCGGTCTCTCGAAGGAGTTGGGTATTGTAAACCTTTGAATGAGTCCTTGTTTCAAGAAAAGAGTTGATACACGTATATAGAGCAACATGTCACAGTCACCCCAATCCTTAAAACCTTGAACCAACAAGTCCTTCTTTGAGAGTTATTCTTCTTGACTCTTAATGTCACATTCATTTGGTTCACTAGTGAAAGGCACTCATCTTGGACCAGGATGCTGCAACATTTTCGGTTTGAGTCTTGATCACTGCCTGAATTGAACGGAGAAACACAAAAAGAGGATGATTGTATCAGATGGAGAAGTCAGTGTGCTAAACAGTCAAAAAGAGACGTCACACAAATGTTTTAAAAAAATAAGGAAGGCCTGGGTTGATGGACACTCGTTTTGGAGCTGGGTGTTACCCCACTTTGACTCTGACTTCGATCACTGTCCTGACTAGACAGGGATATGTTTCAATCTGGGATAAACAAAAAAAATGTGTGTATGCAATCTAACGAGTAGTAGTGTTAGACACACAAGATGCATGATTGTGTTTCCGGATCTTACAAATGAATGGGAAACTGGAGTTAAGGATGGATGACTATCCTATAAGGATCTCATTTGTTACAACTACTCGGCTGAGAAATAGCTACAGACTTGGGTTGGTTCATTGATTTCATAAATTTTTGGGTGACTTGGTATATGTTGAAAGCAATCGATGTGACTTGATTCTTGAACAAAAAGGGACATCAACTCGTGAACTTACGAGTATCAGTGGTACATATTAGGTTGTTTTTCTTTGAATCTATGCTCATTGTGATCCGACAATCATCTTCATACTCTCTCACGCTTATAAGTGGTGTCTTCTCTTTTGGTTGAAAATCTGAGACAAGATGTTTTCATGTTTAATATCTCAAAGCACTTACATTATCTTGATTGGGCTAATTCAATTGAGCCCATGTTATTTTGTTACTAATGGGTTTATTGATATGTGTTAGGGTTATCACTTTGTTTAAAAGGAGGAGGAGTTAACCCTTTGTGTTACATCCAAAATTCTCTAGCCGGCACATCTTGTTTTCCTCTCGACATGCAACCCTTGCAAAGAAGTGTTCGTCTGCAAAAAGCTATGGAAATCGGCAACTCACTTTCTCCTACGGGCTCTGATCCATCCACCTCTCGCAAACGAAAACTAAGACACTGCTCTACCTCCGCTGCTCCACCTCATGCATCTTCTCCGCCTGAAATCGAATCACTCTCAAGCTCGTCTGATGAAGACAACGACGACTTTCTTCCCAAAGAAGCTAGATACGAAGCTAGTCGCGAAGTTTTCCAAAAGCGTTCCCTTGATTTTCCTGAGCTGCTTCGACCATCGAAGAAACCGATCTCTGCTCGGTTCAGCTCCAGTGCAGCCGCAGAGAGGTACATAGATTTGAGGCTCCGAAAGTTTGTCACTCAACAAAGTCTCTCTCTCTCTCACGGAAGATGGACTCTTGGATGTCAGGAAGGTAGTCATTAATTCAGGATTGAACTACACTGTTATTGACTCTGATCCGTTTCAGCCAAATGTGGTAAGAGAATTCAATGCTAATCTCTTAGATGCTGAAAAACGAGATGATGGTGTTGCAGTCTATGTGAAAGGATCTATGGTTGATTTTTCCCCTCGACTAGTTAACTCGGTGTATAGTCTTTCTGGATGTGAGGAAGATTCTAAGTGGTTGGATGAAAACATTGATCGAGTGTGCGCTTTCCTCACTAATAATCGGATCAACCGTTGGGAGAATAAGAGCTCGAAGTATCTCACAGCTGTGAATCAAGTGATGTACAAGCTGGTCTGTTCCAACTGGATTCCTACCATGAACTACACAACTCTGAATCAGGATCGTCTCAGGTTCATCTACATGATTCATCATCACCAACGGTTTGATTTTGGTAGACTAGTGTACAACCAGATTATGGCAATGGCTGAGAACACAAAAGGAGATAAGTCGCGTAGGATCATTTTTCCTACTTTGATTCAACAAGTGTTACTCATTCAACGGACTGTTCCTCCGGATTTGAGTGATGAGGATGTCATTGGATTTTAAAGCCTGTTGTCAAGGATTGGAAAGTAGGACGAGGACCTCTTTGTTTCTCTTAGTTGTTATTTGACTCTCAGCGTTGTGCTTTTATATTTAAGGAACTTCTTTTTGGATAATTGGTTAAGCGTGTCTTAATTGACTGTGTTCCTTTCAACTGTGTGGACTGTGTAATTTGAGATCTTTGCAGGTTGCTTAGATTGTCACATTCAGATAAAAAAGCGGAGAATGTAAGCTTAAGGTATAATCTTGTCTGTTTCTAGGAAGGAAGTGAAGGAGTTACACATACTGATTGATGTGTGACACTCCGTTGAAAAATTAGTTATGGGACTGATAACGTGGCAGATAATAATTGAGCCCAAGATATTGCTTTGACGTTGAGATAAAAAAGATTTGGACTAGTACGATATTTGGGGAATAGAATATTGTTGTTAGGGGTGTATATATCTAAGTGACATAGGGTAGACTTGGATACACATCGACAGGAAGAAAACCTTGAGCAAGAGGGTTGCTCTTGTCAAGCTAACAAAACTGGTGATTAGCTTTTATCGCAGTCGAACTGTTTTGTGGTTTTGAGATTAGAAATTGGTCCGTCACTAATCGTGTGTGACTGAGTGTAATTTGAATTAAACAGATCTAAGGAAATTGTTTAACAGATTTCTAATAAACAAAAAAGTTGTTCTTGAGATCTCATTAGTGTTCCTTTACTTGGTTGTTCCTGAACTTTCAGAGTTAATATTCAATATTATCATAAGCGTTGCTCAGATCACTTTTAACGCCTTTGCGAATCTTATCTTTGATCCTTATGTCTTCAAGTAGTAGAGTATCTAAAGAGCGATTAACACTTGAAGAGAAACTAGCAGTGGAGTATGTCATGAGAGATTATCACATTGTTTAACACATCTATGGGTATTCTATTCCCGTTTAAGCATAATTTTCGCATCAAACTAAATATAAATTTAGAACGCTTTGTTTAAGGGAAAAACAAAAAACAAAACTCAAAATATGTTTATAAAACAGTTCCAGACCAATCAAAGACCTGACAAAGCGATTTATTAGGGTTAAAGGATCTAAATATGTCTAGAAGCCACAAAAGCACCTTCCTTTGTCTCAGCAACATCACAGAAATATTTCATCAAAAAAAATTGTCAGCTATATATATATACGTACATTTCCATCTATACTAATCATTACTCAGAATTAAGAAAATTTAATCAAGAAGGATAAAAAAAAAAGAAAAAAAAGAGAATAAAATCATGAAGCTCTTACAAAAACTAACATATGTTCAAGTTTTGATGATACCAATGGTGATATGGATCGTGCCCATGACTTATGGTCATGGAGGCGGTCACCCACCCGAAGCTGGTTGGCTTGATGGCCGTGCCACATTTTACGGTGACATCAATGGTGGACAAACCCAGCGTAAGTAGAATTCTATAATTTCAAAGACCTGTAAAATATAGAATTTTGTAGGTACTATTTATCTGTTGTAACCAACATGAACACATAGTAAATGAGACTCAATCTTTGACCTCGAGCCAATGGGAGAGAGAAGAATTGAATTTTCACAATTATCATTAAAAAATTTACAAGTTAGGCTGCAGTTTTTTAAACGCCAGTTTTTTTTAGTATATACACCTATTTATGTTGTAAATATACGCAGCATATAATTTTCAATAGTTTCTTAAAAATACATTTGTAAATTGTAAATGCATTTTGATTTTCATTATAATTAACAAATCAGAATTAGAAAATAATCAAAAAACACATATAAAGCAAAAGTAAAATAAATAAATAAAATACATACTCACTTGTCCCATTTAATTAACAGAGGGAGCCTGTGGATATGGTGACTTACACAAACAAGGCTACGGTTTAGAAACAGCAGCACTAAGCACCGCGCTATTCAACAATGGCTCTGCTTGTGGGGCATGTTACGAGATCAAGTGTGTGAATACTCCACAGTGGTGTTTGCCCGGACGCATCAAGATCACAGCTACAAACTTCTGTCCACCAGATCCAGCCAATAAAAAAGACAGCTGGTGCAACCCACCACAGCACCACTTCGATCTCTCCCAACCAATGTTCCTCAAAATCGCTAAGTACAAAGCCGGGGTTGTCCCAGTTAAATACAGACGTGTTCCTTGTATCAAGACCGGAGGTGTCAAGTTTGAAATCAAGGGAAACCCTCATTTCCTTATGGTCTTGCCTTACAATGTAGGTGGAGCCGGGGATGTTAAGGAGTTGTGTATTAAGGGAACCAATACCGATTGGATCACGATGAAGAAGAACTGGGGACAGATTTGGAACACTGGTGTTGTTTTGACCGGACAATGCTTGTCGTTTAGGATCACTACAAGTGATGGAGCTAGGAAAGATTTTATTGATGTGACACCGCCAACTTGGGGATGTAACGGACAGAGTTATGAGGCAAAGCTTAACTTTTAGCAAAAGTTGATTTGAATTTTGTTAGCCAATACTTGCAGGTAAATAAGAGCAGAGGGTTGTTGGTATACTGATATGTATTTTTTTCCTAAATTTTTATTTTTAATTGTTATTGGTGTAAAGGTTTGAATATTCTATGTAAATTAACAAAGAGTAATATTGATATTATAAATTTTATAAATAATTACATGTATGAAAATTTTATAAATAATTACATGTATGGTTATAGATAACAAATAGTTAAATCCTCCTTACTATTAAATGAGAAGTACATTTGACACGTGGCGCTCACAGAGCCCTTCTCAGCCGAAATAACGCAATTCTATTGGTTGATTTTTCGGAAATTCAATTTTGATTTATTTTTCTCATCGACATAACAAAAAAGGCAAGCCCTATAAATACTAACCTTATTTTGTTTAATGCATTGAATACTTACTAAAAAAATAAGACAGATTGAAGGTGTAGGAAAATAATTAATATTACTTGCGCAAGAATATTTAAATGTTTAATGCATTAAATACTTACTAAAAAAATAGGACCGATTGAAGGAGTAGGAAAGTAATTAATATTACTTGCGCAAGAATATTTATATGTTTAATGCATTGAATACTTACTAAAAAAATAAGACCGATTGAAGGAGTAGAAAAGTAATTAATATTACTTGCGCAAGAATATTATATGTTTAATGCATTGAATACTTACTAAATAAATAAGACAGATTGAATGAGTAGGAAAGTAATTAATATTACTTGCACAAGAATATTAATTAATACATGTATTTACTACTATCCTTTACTAAAAATACGGAAATCATATTGATTACTTGCGCAAAAATATTAATTAATACGGTGTGTTTGTATTATAGTTTTTTTATTTTATTATTCATCTTGATGTGTTTGTATTATAGTTTTCTGACTTGATGAGTTGTTTGTACGTTAAGTAAATTTTATATTATTTACGTTAAGTAAATTTTATATTATTTACGTTAAGTAAATTTTATATATATTTAAAATTTATAATAATTTTGATCATTGTTTTGATCAAAATCCAAAAAGAACTCAAGATTGATTTATAAAGAAAGAATAACATGCACTCATAATTATAAAGAAAATAGAAAACAAAAAGAGAAAGTACAATATATGAATTGTGAGATATATAGTATATATGTCAAATTCGTAAATAATAAGTTTAAATTTTTTTATCATATTAAAGATTAGATCAACTAAAATATTTAGAATTCTATCATAATCTTTATTTTTACTTATTTAACTAAATTGAAATAATATTATTAATTCGAATTGATGATTCTTTGTTTAAATTGAAATAATATTATTAATTCTATCAAACTGTATTTCAAATATTTATATGTTTAATGCATTGAATACTTACTAAAAACAATAATACCGATTGAAGGAGTAGAAAAATAATTAATATTACTTGCGCAAGAATATTTATATGTTCAATGCATTGAATACTTACTAAATAAATAAGACAGATTGAAGGAGTAGGAAAGTAATTAATATTATTTACGCAAGAATATTATTAATACACGTATTTACTACTATCCCTTACTAAAATACGGTAAATCAAATTGATTACTTGCGCAAGAATATTAATTAATACGGTAAATCATATTGATTACTTGCGCAAATTAGAATCATATCATATGCATTTAATTTTCTTCCAAAAAAATTAACTATCTTTACTTAAACGGTTTCATAATTTATTTTATGAATATTTCCTTGGCGTCGTTACAAACCTATATGATTCACTTCATATATATAGAGGTCAATGTCGAAGGAATAAATCATATCATGATTTTTAGGGTTTCTCGCCGTAATTAGTCTTTTTGTTGTAAGTATGTCCGCATTTAACTTGCTTAGATTTTAATAATTGTGATTCTCTTTTGTTGTAAGTATGTCCGCACAGGGTGGCGATGGAGGAGATTATTGGGACGACGGTAACTCTTTCAACCGTATTGAAAAGATATACATTGGACTAACCGAAAATGCTATAGGGTTTGTCAAGTTTATGTATGCCCAAAACGGTCGTGTAGTCTTCGGTGATGACCATGGGAGCAAAACCATATCTGATGTCCAAGAGGTCACTGATTCACTTCTTAATAATTTACAGTTATAGATAAGATATAGTTAACTAATTATTATCCTTCTCTTTTTTTAGTTCACGCTAAGTAATCCTGCAGAATATCTCATATCAGTGGAGGGTGACTACGATGATAAATCCGGAGTTATAACCATGCTTAGGTTCACTACCAACAAAAACTACTCTAATGTTTTTGGATTCGGTACAGTACCAAGCTTCATACTCCACAAAGATGGACATAAGATCGTTGGGTTTCATGGAAAATCCAGCAACATGCTTCATCAAATTGGGGTCCATGTTCTTTCCATTCCATGACAAGAGTGCTCATTGATTTGTCATAAATGTTTGGTTTTGAAAACAATAATTAGTCTAAAATTAAAATAAGAGGAAACCTCCAATCACATATGTCTTCATTGTTTCGGTCGATCTAAAAACATTTTATTGGTAAAATTTTATGAAAAAAATATGTCAATGATTTAGTATTAATACTTTAATATGATTAATTTATATAACTAATATTTCTGTAAAAGGTTTGAATTATTCATAAAGAGACAAACATCTTCAAAATTTCTAATAATTTTTAAAATGAGAACACCTTTTCAAACTCTTCATATTTAATTTATTTGTTTTAATAATGAAATCCCTCTATTTATTAAAGAAGAATCCCTCCTAGGATTTTGCCTTCACTTTTTGAAGTTATTTACATTGTATGCCACTGCCTTTTCAGATTTTTTTAATATTTTTGCCAACTATATTTTCGGTCAATCAGAATTCAAAGCAATTCTGATTTTATGATTATTAATTTTCCATTTAACCATATGAATTTAAAGAAATTGTAAGGAAAAAACATAGTTAATACGATTATCTAAAATATGGTAACTGAATTTGCCTAATTTAAGGAATAGTAACTATATGATATTTTAGAAATTATCGTGAGATACGATTCTAAGGAGTATCCCGCAAGTTTACGAAAACCCTATGTCTCAACGTATTTCCTTATTCTTATTATAATAAGCTTCATTTCTTCCTAAACAAACCACGACCATAAAACAATTTATGGCTTCTAATACACAAATCACAAAATCTGTGGCTTCTATTATAAATTAGTACGATTATTAAGGATTTGAAACCTTTGAAACAACACACTTCGTTATCCGGCGAAGCCATGAAAATCAGCTGATGAAAATGAGAACTATATGAATATTTTTCACAAAATAAAATTTAGCTCAAATAAAAAATTAATACAGTAGAATTATATAAACAAATTTTAATTTTAAATTATATCATGATTGATTTATAACTTTTTAAAAATGTACAATAATATTTTTAAACAGAAAAATCAATAAAACTATATACGTATTACATAATAAAATATTTAAACATATATTCTTATAACTAAAATTTATTTATCATTTTAAATGACATTTTTAAAACAGAAAAATCTTGCACTTTTAAACATGTTTTTCTGTTTAAACTTATGTTTCAGTATCTTACACGTTTTTGTCACTAAATAAAATGATTTACATATGTTTTCAGGTGAAGAGAAGGTTTACTTTAGCTCTGACAGTATTATTCCATCCGATGTTGACGTAGAAGAAAATGTAGTATATTTTGCAGAGTTTTTGAACAGTGTTAAAGTGGCTGGACTGCCTAGACTTAATTTGAAGCTCAAGGTTGTTGCTCCTATTATATGTCTCTGTAATGTGGATCTTGCAGATGGTTTATGCAATGATACTAAGCTAATTGTTACTCAGTTACTACCCCATGTGCTAGAAGCTAAAATTAAAACGGAAACAATATTACTAGAGACAAGGTCTGGATTCCTAGAATGTTTGTCACACCACCTGACACAAAGTTTCCTTTCAAAATGCGTCGAAGACAGTTTCCCATTACATTGGCTTTCGCGATGACCATCAACAAAAGTCAAGGTCAAACACTAGAAAGCGTTGGTTTGTTTCTGCCTAGGCCAAAGTTCTCTCATTGTCAGCTCTACGTCGCACTTTCAAGAGTTAAATCGAGATCGGGATTAAAAATCCTAATAACTGGTAAAGAAAGGAAGTCGGAGACGAAAACTTCGAATGTTGTCTACAAACAAGTTTTTCAGAATATTTCGTAGCCAAGGGTACTTAATTGTACCTTTACTTTTTTCCAATAAATTAAGGAAAATATAGAAACTGTTACAATTATTTATCTTTTCGATTTCTCAGATGGGTAGTGATGAGTAATAAAATTACATCTTAAACACACATATTAGGATTTTTAATGATGTTGCAATTATACATACACACAATATGTTGCACTCTGATACTGAAGATACTTTGTTCCATCACGTCCATGTAAAATATAGAGTACCAACATTTGCATGTGTCGTTGCTTTACTCCAAACACAGTGGTTTATGATATAAAATCCGTGTCTGCCAAAACCCAACCACTATTAAGCCCATAACTAAATCTGTTCATGTCCGCACAGGGTGCGGGCCGGCCAGCTAGTATGGTTTATATTTAAAACTCTTACTATGAACCCAAAACTAAAAAGATATCACACTAGTCTTCATCTTATTGATAGAGAAAGCCAAAACACGACAAAAGTTGAATGGGGGACAAACCCAAATCGAATGGAGGGCGCAAGACAGTCACTGAACCAAAAGTTAACTCAGCAAAACAACAACGATCACAATTGCTTGAAGACAAAGGTCATAACATTAAAGGAAAAGCTGCAAAGAGTACAAGGTACAAGATAGAGACAACAAACAGTTTCCTAGCCCTTGGATCACTAAATGATGATTGATAAGTGACATGTGTACTAGGGTTTTACAATGTAATCTCTGCTATAAAAAGCAGCTCCATGTAATCGAGAAAGACAAGTGAATGATGATGCGGAAGCGTTTGTTATAGCGAGCGTAATATTGTACTAAAAAATTACAATATCGGTAATTTCTTAGCACAATATAATCACTCAACTATATAAGCTATTGAAAATAAAGAACACCAGAGATTTAACGAGGTTCGGCCAAATTTGCCTACTTCCTCGGACACAATCAGAATATTCACTATTATGATCAAAGTGAATTACAAAGAGAGAAAGATACAACAATCTTCTTAATGAGCTAGAAGGATTGTTGATTTTGGGATGATTTGCAACAATGAGCAACCAAGGTATTTATAGGAAAATTTTAAGAGGGTTGGTAAGAAGTTGGTGTAGACAAAATAACCAAGCCCTCCATTCTTGACTTTGCTCATCACCCATTCCCATTGCCGTCCAAATAGTGGGTTTGACATTCAACAAATCTCCACCTTGGCAAACCCTACTTCTTATATCTTCTCTCGCTCAAATTCTGATCGTGTCTTCAAAATAACTTTAAGATTTGACAACATTGGTCAAGTTCAAGCAATGCTGGAACTTGATTGCAGTCACCACCTTTGTCATCATATCAGCCGGGTTTTCAGAAGTGTGAATTTTCTGAATTCTAACTCCACCTTCTTCTATAATCTCTCTTACAAAGTGGTGTCGAACGTCGATGTGCTTCGTCCTTGCATGATATACTTGATTCTTTGCTAGTTGAATAACACTTTGACTGTCACAAAATACATTAACATACTTCTGTGTGATTCCTAGTTCACCAAGCAATCCTTGAAGCCAAATTGCTTCCTTTACAGCTTCTGTGATCGCCATGTACTCTGCTTCTGTCGTAGATAGAGCAACCGTTGACTGTAAAGTAGACTTCCAACTAATTGGTGCTTTTGCAAGAGTAAATATGTAACCAGTGGTTGATCGACGTTTGTCCAGATCTCCCGCAAAATCCGAGTCACAATATCCAGTGACGAACTGGTTATTATCTTGCTTGAATATCAATCCGACATCTACGGTCTTCTGAATGTACCGTAGAATCCATTTCACAGCTTTCCAGTGCCCTTCTCCTGGATCATGCATATACATGCTCACTACTCCAACTGCTTGTGAAATGTCCGGCCTCGTACACACCATAGCGTACATCAAGCTGCCAACCGCATTGGCATATGGCACTTTCAACATGTATTTTCGATCATCATCATTCTTTGGTGACATAGAGGCATCAAGCTTGAAATGAGGAGCGAGTGGAGTACTAACTGGTTTTGAATTTTCATTCATGCCAAAACGCTTTAGTACCTTCTTCAAAATCCCTTCTGCGTCAAGCTTAGCTTCTTCAGCTCTCTATCTCGTGTGATCTCCATACCAAGAATCTTCTTAGCTTCACCAAGATCCTTCATTTCAAACTCCCCTTTCAATTGAGTCTTCAGATTCTCAATTTCCGTCTGACTCTTGGAAGCAATCAACATATCATCTACATATAGTAGAAGATAAATAAAGGATCCATCTGATAGCTTGCGAAAATACACACAATTATCATATTTGCTTCTGGTGTATTTCTGCCGCATCATAAACTTGTCAAATCGCTTGTACCATTGTGTCGGTGATTGCTTCAAGCCGTATAGCGATTTTTCAAGTTTGCATACTAGGTCTTCTTTTCCAGCAACTTTGAACCCGTCTGGCTGAGTCATGTAGATCTCCTCTTTTAGGTCTCCATGTAAAAATGCAGTTTTTACATCCATTTGGATTAGATCCAAATCCAATTGCGCTACCAAAGCCAACACCATTCGTATAGAGGAATGTTTCACAACTGGAGAAAATACTTCATTATAATCAATACCCTTTTTCTGTGCGTAGCCTTTGACCACCAATCTTGCTTTGTAGCGGACACCATTTTTTTCAGGAAATCCTTCTTTTATTGCATACACCCATTTGCACCCAATTGCCTTCTTTCCCTTCGGTAGACTAGTCAATCTCCATGTTTCATTCTTGTGAAGTGACTGCATTTCTTCATCCATGGCTATTCTCCAATTTTCTTCATCTGAACTGTGAATTGCTTCAGTGAATGTAGTGGGTGTTGAGGAGAAGCATGAATACACAAGGAAAAGAAAGTTACCATGGCAGTAAAAATAAACTGTAATGGTAAAAGTAAAAATGACACACAAGGTTACTCCTATTACCTTAGGCATAGAGTGATGTCATGGTGACCAAGAAGTGATGAAAGGGGATGAGCTCATGCTGACCAAGAAGTGATGTAAGGGATGAGCTCCTGACCAAGAAGTGATGTAAGGGATGAGCTCATGCCCACCAAGAAGTGATGTAAGGGATGAGCTCATCCCCACCAACTCATCCCCACCAACTCATCCCACCAAGAAGTGATGTAAGGGATGATCTCATGGTGGCTGTCAACAAGCATTGTTTATTATGAATATCTTGAGTGTGTATACTTTGTAGTTTCTATAAATAGGGGGCAAGATGTAATCAATTTCTCACACACAAAAATGAAAAACATGTTCTTCTCCATTCTCATTCTCTCTCAAATCGCAAACTCCTTCTCTGATTGATCTTTGTTTTTTTTAATGGTTTCATTTCATGCGACGTCTTTGATATCTCTACCGTCCGACGAGACGACACGATAACACCGTTCGTTTACCGGTAAGTCTCCGCCTCTTCCTTCTTCCTATCGTCTAATTCGATCACACTTGGGAGAGCGACAAAAAGAAGTTTAGTTTTCAAACAAGTACTTTCCTGCTTCTTTTGCAGATTCCTAATTTGAAATCATATTTGTTCGGCCATGTCGTGGTCCAAGGCATGTAGAGGGACTCGGTTTTCTTCATATTCACTCAACATTCATCGAACTTCGAGGTAAAATGAAATGCAGATTAACTGTTTGTTGAAATTCCTCAGAGAAAGTTGTATCCTGCACTTGTTATATCATCAAGCTAAGATTCTTAATAAGAGTTATATGAGAGATGCTAATGCGACTTCTTATGTAGGACTCCGCGCTCTCGCTATGGAGCTTGTAATGTCAGTCTCCCAAGCAAGAGAGCGTCGTTTCTCCACTCTGCTACTTCTAACTCCATGTTACCTCGATGATGCGGAAGCGTTTGTTATAGCGAGCGTAATATTGTACTAGAAAATTACAATATCGGTAATTTCTTAGCACAATATAATCACTCAACTATATAAGCTATTGAAAATAAAGAACACCAGAGATTTAACGAGGTTCGGCCAAATTTGCCTACTTCCTCGGACACAATCAGAATATTCACTATTATGATCAAAGTGAATTACAAAGAGAGAAAGATACAACAATCTTCTTAATGAGCTAGAAGGATTGTTGATTTTGGGATGATTTGCAACAATGAGCAACCAAGGTATTTATAGGAAAATTTTAAGAGGGTTGGTAAGAAGTTGATGTAGACAAAATGACCAAGCCCTCCATTCTTGACTTTGCTCATCACCCATTCCCATTGCCGTCCAAATAGTGGGTTTGACATTCAACAAATCTCCACCTTTGGTGACATAGAGGCATCAAGCTTGAAATGAGGAGCGAGTGGAGTACTAACTGGTTTTGAATTTTCATTCATGCCAAAACGCTTTAGTACCTTCTTCAAAAATCCCTTCTGCGTCAAGCTTAGCTTCTTCAGCTCTCTATCTCGTGTGATCTCCATACCAAGAATTTTCTTAGCTTCACCAAGATCCTTCATTTCAAACTCCCCTTTCAATTGAGTCTTCAGATTCTCAATTTCCGTCTGACTCTTGGAAGCAATCAACATATCATCTACATATAGTAGAAGATAAATAAAGGATCCATCTGATAGCTTGCGAAAATACACACAATTATCATATTTGCTTCTGGTGTATTTCTGCCGCATCATAAACTTGTCAAATCGCTTGTACCATTGTCTCGGTGATTGCTTCAAGCCGTATAACGATTTTTCAAGTTTGCATACTAGGTCTTCTTTTCCAGCAACTTTGAACCCGTCTGGCTGAGTCATGTAGATCTCCTCTTTTAGGTCTCCATGTAAAAATGCAGTTTTTACATCCATTTGGATTAGATCCAAATCCAATTGCGCTACCAAAGCCAACACCATTCGTATAGAGGAATGTTTCACAACTGGAGAAAATACTTCATTATAATCAATACCCTCTTTCTGTGCGTAGCCTTTGACCACCAATCTTGCTTTGTAGCGGACATCATTTTTTTCAGGAAATCCTTCTTTTATTGCATACACCCATTTGCACCCAATTGCCTTCTTTCCCTTCAGTAGACTAGTCAATCTCCATGTTTCATTCTTGTGAAGTGACTGCATTTCTTCATCCATGGCTATTCTCCAATTTTCTTCATCTGAACTGTGAATTGCTTCAGTGAATGTAGTGGGAATACCTTCATCTATAATTGGAAGTGCGTAAGCCACCATATCATCAAAACGAGCAGGCTTCTTTATTGTTCTTTGTGGCTTTCTTCTTGCAATTGGTTCAAATTGCTGAGGAAGTTCTTGGGCTTGAACTTCTTCTTCATCTTCTTCTTCTAATTCTTCTTCGGGCATAGAAGAATCATATTCATCTGCTGGAATCATCATTGTATCAAACTCCACCTGTTTTGAATTTCCATCTGGTTTCTTCATGTTCTCCTTCTTTAGCATAGTAGATTCATCAAAGGTGACATCTCTACTGAAAATTATCTTCTTCGTTTCCGGACACCATAAACGATAACCTTTTATGCCGGAACTTATCCCCATGAAGACTGCTTTCTTTGCTCTTGGATCCAACTTCGACTCCTTCACATGGTAGTATACAGTGGAACCAAATACATGCAAAGACTCATAATCAGTTGCAGGTTTCCCATACCATTTCTCAAATGGTGTTTTACCATCAATAGCCGCTGACGGTAATCGATTAATGAGATGACACGCATATGTAACAGCCTCAGCCCAAAACTCTTTACCCAATCCAGCATTGGATAACATACATCGAACTTTCTCCAGCAATGTTCGATTCATGCGTTCTGCCACCCCATTCTGCTGCGGTGTAGACCTGACGGTGAAGTGTCTTTTGATGCCTTCGTCTTCACATAATTTTGAAAATGAATGATTTTTGTATTCTCCGCCATTATCTGTCCGAAGACATTTGATCTTCTTGTTTGTTTGAGTTTCCATCATTTTCTTCCATTTGACAAAGACTTCAAACACTTCATCTTTCTTCTTCATCGCGTATACCCATACTCTACGTGAGTAATCATCCACAAAGGTGACATAGTAGTGTTTCCCTCCTAAAGAGCTTGTTTTGGAAGGACCCCATACATCTGAGTGAACATAATCCATTATGCCTTCAGTCTTATGGATTGATGTTCCGAATTTCACCCTTGTCTGTTTTCCTTTTGTAAAATGCTCACAAAAGTCTAACTTGTAGGTCTGCACTCCTTTCAGTAATCCTTGACTAATAAGTGAATTCAAGGATTTTTCTCCAGCATGTCCCAATCGCATATGCCATAACTTGAATGCTTCGGGACTTTGATCACCACTAGAAGTTGTTGCTGCTATGCCAACTTCAGTATTACCAAGATAGTAATACAAGTTGTTCTTCTGTCGAGTACCCTTTAATACCACACGCGCACCAGAGATGATCTTCATAACACCATCCTTCGATCTCACTTCGAATCCCTTTGATTCTAGGATTCCCACAGAAATGAGATTTTTCGTCAGTTTCGGTACATAGCGAACACCAGTTAAGGTAAAGATTGATCCATCTTGATTTTTCAAACGAATTGAACCAATCCCCAACGTGGTAAGGGCCGTATCATCTGCAGTGTATATGACACCACCTGCAACCTTCTTAAGATCAAGGAACCAATCCCGATGAGGACACATATGATAGCTGCAACCTGAATCTAATATCCATACTCCAAGAGAGCCCGTTGATGAAGTAGCTAGTGAATACTCCGAATCTTCACAGTCAGCTACGTTTGTCTCCGCTATGGACTTTCCTTTATCAGGTTTGCCCTTGTTTTTCAACTTTGGGCAATCTTTCTTCCAATGTCCTTTCTCTCAGCAAAATGCACATTCATCTTTGCCTGGTCTCGACTTCGATCTCCCTTACTTTCCAGCTTTCCAATGTTGTGGACGGCCTCTAGCCATTAAAGCTTCAGATTCTCCACTTGAGCCTTCTTGCTTGTCTTTCCTCCTTAATTCATAGCTATATAAGGCCGCACATACTTCACTTAGATTTACTTCCGCCTTCCCATGAAGTAGAGTTGTTTCCAGAAACTCGAACTCTTCAGGAAGTGATGCCAACAACATCAAAGCTAAATCTTCATCTTTGAAACTCTCATCCATATTCAGTAGGTCAGTGACCAGCTGATTGAAGCTGGTGATGTGAGCATTCATAGTAGTGCCAGGAGAGTAAGTGAAGCGAAATAGTCTCTTCTTCATGTGAAGTTTATTTTGACTATTCTTCTTCAAGAACTTTTCTTCTAACGCCATCCATAATGTACGTGCAGAGGTTTCCTTCGAGAATGCATATCTCTGTTCTCTGGAGAGACATGACCGAATTGTTCCACAGGCCAATCTATTCATCGTCTTCCAATCTTTCTCTTCTATTTCTTCTGGTTTTTCTTCTTCGATAGCGGTGTCTAGACCTTGCTGAAACAAAGCGTCTAAGACCTCACTTTGCCACATTCCAAAATGTCCGGTGCCATCAAAAATTTCTACCACCAATTTTGCATTCGCCACAGGAGGTCTCGCCCAAACAGAGGGTGATGAAATTTTGGCTGATGCGGAACTCTCTTTGCTGGTCTCCATCCCGAACTACAAATTTTCAATAGCTTCAAACTGCTAAGATATCTTTTCTGATGTGGAAGTTCAGATTAAACTGCAACCACAGAGCATACTCAGAATAACTAGCTCTGATACCAATTGATGCGGAAGCGTTTGTTATAGCGAGCGTAATATTGTACTAGAAAATTACAATATCGGTAATTTCTTAGCACAATATAATCACTCAACTATATAAGCTATTGAAAATAAAGAACACCAGAGATTTAACGAGGTTCGGCCAAATTTGCCTACTTCCTCGGACACAATCAGAATATTCACTATTATGATCAAAGTGAATTACAAAGAGAGAAAGATACAACAATCTTCTTAATGAGCTAGAAGGATTGTTGATTTTGGGATGATTTGCAACAATGAGCAACCAAGGTATTTATAGGAAAATTTTAAGAGGGTTGGTAAGAAGTTGGTGTAGACAAAATGACCAAGCCCTCCATTCTTGACTTTGCTCATCACCCATTCCCATTGCCGTCCAAATAGTGGGTTTGACATTCAACACTCGACACTATCATTCTACCCACTCGATTACAGAAACCAGATCGAAGAAAATGCTCTACTATCTCTCTGCTCTTGTCTTTGGCATGGTTGGCCTAACTTACGCTGCTGTGCCTTTGTATAGGACCTTCTGCCAAGCTACTGGTTATGGAGGCACTGTTCAACGCAAAGAGGTATCTATATATACAACCATTTTTATATTTCCTTTCACATTTGTTCTTTACTCTCTGTCTTGATCTTTGGGACTTATTCTACTACTACAGACTGTTCAGGAGAAGATTGCTAGACATTCTGAATCTGGCACCGTCACTCAAAGGTGTTTATTCCTAACACCCATTCATCTTTTTTTCTTTTCTTTTTGTAATACATGTGTATGGTCTTTTTACAATCACGCTGTCACTTTTGTCTCGTAAATATAGGGAGTTCGTGGTGCAGTTCAATGCTGATGTTGCAGTGGAAGTTCACTCCAACTCACAGAGAGGTTTAGGCTTTATATAAGTCAAGAAAAGTATTGTGATTTTATTAGTGTGTGTGTGTTTTTAACTGATATGTCTTTTGGTTTTCTTATAGGTAAGAGTAAAGCCAGGAGAAAGCGCACTTGCCTTTTACACTACTGAAAACAAAAGTTCAGCCCCAATAACCGGAGTTTCTACATACAATGCACTCCAATGAAGGTATATATATATATATATATATATATATATATATATTACCCTCGGTGAACGACACTCTCATCATCTATCAACTTCCCTTAAGACATCTTTTCACTGATTCTCGAACTCAGGCAGGAGTTTATTTCAACAAGATACAATGTTTTTGCTTTGAGGAGCAGCGACTTCTTCCCGGAGAACAGATCGACATGCCGGTGATTACCCTGTGGTTCTTGGCTCTGTTTGATAATCCTTGAGCATAATCAAGAGCGCACTAAGACCTTCTTCTCTTATATTTCTAAAACTTTGGTTTGGCAGGTGTTCTTCTACATTGATCTTGAGTTTGAGACTGATCCAAGAATGGACGGAATCAACAACCTAATATTGTCTTACACTTTCTTCAAAGTGTCCGAGGAAAATACTACAGTTTCGGTCGACAATAAAAGCTTGCTCCAGTTTAAGAAACCAATTAAAAAGTGTATGTTTTTTTTTAAGTGAAGCTAATGTTGTGACATACGCATATGCAAGAAAAATAAGAAGAGCCTCCCATTATGAGAAAATTGTTTGTGATTTACATTTGTTTTGTGCTTCAGATATGATTAATGAAACATGATATTTTCTTGATGATAAATGGGTCAAATCTGCCAGGAGAGTTGAAGGAATCGTTGAGCTCCAGTCAAATCGATAGGATTTTGAAAAGGGTGAGGTTTAGTCACAGAAACCCTCTTCGAGCCCTAGAGTTCTACAGGTAGGCTGCTGCCCGACGAGGGTTTTATCATTCAACTTTTTCTCTTGACACAATGCTCTATATCCTCGGTAGAAATCGTAAGTTCCATTAAATCTGGGAGCTTTTGACTGAAGCTAAGCGAAAGGATCGGTCTTTGATTACGCTAGGACGATGCAAGTTGTTTTAGGTAGAGTAGCCAAGTTGAGCTCCGTTAGAGTCTTTCGGGAAGTTTAAGAGATTGTTTCAATACTCTCTTGAGAACTCTTTGCCAAGAGAAGACGTTGATTGATGCGAGGAATGTTTATCATTCTTTGAAGCATCAGCCTGACTTGCAGACTTTTAACATACTCTTGTCGGGTTGGAGATCATCTGAAGAAGCTGAAGCTTGTTTGAGGAAATGAAAGAAAAGGGCCTGAAACCTGATGTGGTTACCTACAACTCGTTGATTGACGTGTATTGCAAGGCCAGAGAGATGGATAAATCTTACAAGCTGATTGATAAGATGCGGGAGGAGGATGTCACTCTGGATGTTATAACGTACACAACCATTATTGGCGGTTTGGGGTTAATCGGCCAGCCTGACAGAGCTAGAGAGGTTTTAAAGGACATGAAGGAGTATGGATGTTATCTGACGTTCCGGCTTATAACGCTGCTATTAGGAACTATTGCGTAGCGAGGAGGCTCAGGGATGCAGATATGTTGGTGAATGAGATAGATGGTGAAGAAAGGTTTGTCTCCCAACGCCACTACTTATAATCTGTTTTTTTTCCGTGTTCTGTCTTTATCGAATGATTTGGGGCGTTCTTGGGAGCTGTATGAGAGAATGTTGGGGAATGGGTGTTTGCCAAATACCCAATCTTGTATGTTCTTGATTAAGATGTTTAAGAGTCACGAGAAAGTGGATATGGCGTTGCGGTTGTGGGAAGATATGGTGGTAAAAGGTTTCGGTTCATATAGTTTGGTTTCAGACGTGCTTTTGGATTTGCTTTGTGATTTGGCTAGAGTAGACGAGGCTGAGAAATGTTTGCTTGAGATGGTTGAGAAGGGACAAAGACCTAGTAATATCTCTTTTAAAGGATCAATTTGTTGATGGAGCAGGCAAATAAGCACGAACAGCTTGATCACTTGTAACAGAAGATGGATGTTTTCAGTACAGAGATTCAACGATGAAAAATCAGGACATTCTTCCAGCGTTTTTCAAGAGCCAGTCGATTCCTTCGTGTATAATGCCATTGTACTTGGCGAAGTCTTTCTTGTTCAAGTCTATCTGCTTCTCTGCTGCTCATCACGGGCCTGAAGGGTTTTAAGATATGAAAAGGAAGACGATGAAGTCGAGGAACCATTGTTAGAGTTTAGGACTTTTGGGTGATTAGGAAGACGTTGGCTATCATGAGGGAGAAGCTCTGTTTGCGTAACTTAGTTTCTTTTTTTTGTAAAGGCGTAACTTAGAGCAGCCGCAACGGCGCCTCACCACGAATCCTTAGCTCGTTAACATATGTTAACACGTGTGGTAAATTAATTAAAAAGAAGAAATGGTAAGGAGCAATCCTTAAATAAGTGTTTTACGGATCGAGTCCGTATCGACGTGGCACCTACTTGCCTCTTCTTCAAATTTCGTTTTCCACGATTCGCCGGAAAAGAGCCGCTTCGGGCGATGAAAACTCTCTCTGACGGTTGCGAGGGGTGCTCCACGAGCACGACTTGAAGGATCGGAGAGATCTTCGATTTCTGGTTCAAAAGGAAAAGCTCGCCCCTGCTTCGCAGGTCCCGATCCCTATCTCTAATTAGATTTCAGTTTGTCTTCGTTTTCTCCTTGAATTAGTTTCTTAGTGAGATCGATTTAGGAAATGGTGATGAATGATTCACGAGCGGTATCTATGTTAGGTTGTGGTGGATCTGGATCTTCGTTATCTGTATAATTGTTAGATTTTATCATTTATTTCAGGAATGTTGGTACAATGTGTAGTTTCTATGTGAAATTTTTGGCAGGACGTGCAAGACACAAGAGATTGCTATGATAGCTTGCTCTCTGCTGCGGCTGGTACTGCTAATAGCGCTTATTCCATGTTAGTGGCACCTCAAACATCTCTTTTTATGTTGCTTCCATATATATAATGCACATTTGAAAAAGAAACATTTTTAGCTTCTCTTGTTCTTATGCCGGTAGGGTGTTGCTTATGCTGGGAAAATTGCAGTTTGACTATTTATATTGTTGATTCAGCGGTCTCATGTATTCCAAACAATCACTGTTCCCTAAGTACTCCTAAATGGAGTCCACCATTGGACTCACATTTTTACTTAGAATCCTTAACTATTTAATTACAAATAAAAAATAAAAAAAAATAGTAGAATAATGGCTAAGGACTCCTTAATGGAGTCCACCATTGTGGATGCTCTTAGTTTCTTCTTTGGTTTGTTTTGTTCCTCTTGGGTGGGGTTCAGTCAATCAGCAGCCAAAACTTATGGTTGGTTTTTTGAGTTCTTCTTTTTCTAGGTGACCTAAACCAAAAGTTATTTGATGAGAGAAGTAGAGAACTTTCTAACCATATATTATACATATAAATTTACAATGTTTTCGACAATTTCAGATACAAAACTAGAATGATTAAAAAAATTTAATGGAGGTAAAGCAGCTGATTAAAAAAATGTACAAGTCCAAGCCAGAGATAGGGGCCATAGGCTTGACTAATCTATTAATAATAGCAAACTTAATTAATGTTGAAGAGTTGTGTCTTTTCATAAAAAACTGAAATGCATTAATTTTAAAAATTGTATTTTTTTATTATTAAAAGTTGTGTCTTTTCATAAAAACTGAATTATATTTGTTGTAAGAGTTTTGTCTTTTCATTTTTTATTTTGTTCATAACCATTCACATAAATTTGTGTTTTTTCATCTATTAATAATAGTAAACCCAATTAATGTTGAAGAGTTGTGTCTTTTCATAAAAAACTAAAATGTATTAATTTTAAGAATTGTATCTCTTCATTATTAAAAGTTATGTCTTTTCATAAAAAACTGAATTATATTTGTTGTAAGAGTTGTGTCTTTTCATTTTTTATTTTGTTCATAACCATTCACATAAATTTGTGTTTTTTCATAAAAAAACTGAAATGTATTAATTTTAAAAATTGCAACTTTTCATTATAAAAAGTTATGTCTTTTAATAAAAAAAACAGAATTATATGTGTTGTAAAAGTTGTGTGTTTTAATTTTTATTTTGCTCATAGTTATTCACATATAATAATAGCAAACTCAATTAATGTTGAAAAATTGTGTCTTTTCATAAAAAAACTGAAATGTATTAATTTTAAGAATTGTATCTTTTCATTATTAAAAGTTGTGTCTTTTAATAAAAAAAACTGAATATATTTGTTGTAAGAGTTGTGTCTTTTCATTTTTTATTTTGTTCATAACCATTCACATAAATTTGTGTATTTTCATAAAAAAAAAACTGAAATGTATTAATTTTAAGAATTGTATCTTTTCATTATAAAAAGTTATGTCTATTAATAAAAAAAACTGAATTATATGTGTTGTAAAAGTTGTGTCTTTTAATTTTTATTTTGCTCATAGTTATTCACATAAATATTTAATTTTTGTATATCAAAATAATGTATTAACGTGAAAGTTACATCTAATAAAATTTCATATAAAAATTTGTATTTTTTAGTTTTTTTTTTTAAAATAAATATTTATATGTAATTCTTATATTTTGGTATAAAAATGCATCTATCGCTTACGCTTTTTAATTTTCCTAAAACAAATAGTATTTTCTTTCTTACGAGTGATCACGTCGGGATAGCCTGTGTGACCTTTTCGTTGACGACACGTTCGCATACTTTTGATAACGATACATGTGCACCTCTTTGGTGATAAAATGTCCCACCTCTTTATTTAGGGCATATTCATACCCCTTCGAATACGAAATGTATGCATCCCATTGGACATGAAATGTTCACACCCCTTTGGACACGGAATGTCCGCACCCTTTTGGACACCAAATGTTTGCACCCCTTCAGACACAAACTTTTCACAACCCTTCGGACACATAATGTTCGCACCCCTTTAGACACGAAATGTTTGCACCCCTTCGGACACAAAATGTTCACACCCCTTTAGACACGAAATGTTTGCACCCCTTCGGACACGAAATGTTCACACCTCTTGGGTGACGATCTATGACACCTCTTCGGTCACAACATGTTTGCATCCCTTCGTTGATGATCCATTCATACCTTTTGGGTAACGACTTGTTTGAATCTCTTTGGTGATGATCTATTCGTACCCTTTTGCTGACAACATGTTCACCCCCATTTGGTGATGATCCGTTCACACTTATTTAGTTATGATATATTTGCACCTCTTTGATGACAGTACCACTACAAGAAAACTAAGCATTTACTAGGAAACTTTACTAGGAAAATAATTCCTCGTAAAATTACTACGAGTTTACTTCGAGTTTACGAGGAAACCATGTTTCCTCGTAAGGTTCTCGTATACTTACGAGAAAACAGTTTCCTCGTAAAGTCATAGTAACATTACTAGGACTTTACGAGGAAAAAAACGCGGGCATAGCTATTTCCTAGTAAAGCAGTTTCCTCGTAAAGTCCTAGTAATTGCTTACTACGAAATTAAGAGGAACGAGTTTTGTTACTACGAAATTAAGAGGAACTAGATAGAAAATATCGAATTTAAATTTTGTACCTACTTTTCCTAGCAATTTCTTAGTAAATTCTCAGATTCGAAAATTTCTATAAATACCACCATATGTGATTCATTTGAAACACAACAAACAAATAGAAAATACTCAATTCATAACTGAAAGGAGTTCACAGTCAACATAATAGTTTCTTATCAACTCCTCATAGCTTTTCCTCAATGAAATAGCTTGGGGCTTTTCTTCAGGTAGATAGTTCGAGGAAAGCTATGTGGGGTTGATAAAAACCGTTTCGATGACTGTATACTTCTTTTAGTTTTTTTTTTTAAATTTGTGATTTGGGGTTTATGAAGATGTATAGGTATAAGTTATGGAAATTGGTTTAGGTTTAGGGTTTAGGTTTAGGGTTTAGGTTTAAGGTTAGGGTTTAGGGAATTTAGATTAGGTGGTTAGTTTAGGGAACTTATATTAGGTTGTTTAGTTTTGAAAATTTGGGGTTTAGGTGTAGAAGAGGTTAGGAGTTTGGTTGTAGAAGAGGTTATAAGTTAAGGAAGTTGTGGTTTGGGGTTTTGAGTTTAGGGATTTACAAACCCTTTCCTCGTAAAGCCCTAGTAAGAGAAAACGCGGGCATAGTTGTTTCCTCGTAAAGTCCTAGTAATAACATTACTAGGACTTTACGAGGAAAAAAACGCGGGCATAGCTATTTCCTAATAAAGCAGTTTCCTCGTAAAGTCCTAGTAATGGTATTACTAGGACTTTACGAGGAAATAAAATCACGGGCATAGCTATTTCCTCGTAAAGGCCTAGTAATGTTACTAGGGCCTTACGAGGAAACAAAATTCCTTATATAAACTCGAGCAATCCGATTTCTCATTTGTAGTAAGCTTCTCTCTGAATTCTCTTAAGGTTCTCTCTATTTCCTACTTAGGTGGTTAGATTAGAGAATTTAGATTAGGTGTTTAGATTAGGGAATTTAGATTAGGTGGTTAGTTTAGGGAATTTAGATTAGGTGGTTAGATTAGGGAATTTAGATTAGGTGGTTAGTTTAGGGAATTTAGATTAGGTTGATTTAACGAGCAACATACGTAGTTTAGTTTTTTTTTTCTCTTTAATTGTATATGAATTTAAAACTTAAATATTTAGTTATTTATAAAATATTTTATTATTTCTTTTTTATTTATAATTTGGATTCTTTAATTTTTTTTTAAATATATTACTTATATTTATTTTAATTATTTTTTTTAATAGGGAAAAATATTTCAAAGCAAATTCCTAGTAAAGCATTACTAAGAAATTACGAGGAAAGTGGAAAAACATTTCGAAGTAAATTCCTAGTAAAGCATTACTAGGAAATTACGAGGAAAGTGGTTACTAGGAAATTACGAGGAAAGTGGTTACTAGGAAATTATGAGGAAAGTGGTTACTACGACTTTACGAGGAAAAAGGCTTTACGATGAACGTGTTTCGACGAAACGCGTTTCCTCGTAAGTTCCTAGTAAAAGGCCATTTACTAGGAACTAACGAGGAAAACCTGCCCTAGTAATGGACGAGTTTTCTTGTAGTGTACATTTAGATCTCTTTGGTCATCACACGTTCGTAGCTATTTGGTCTCAACACATTCGCACTTCTTCAAAATATCATAAAGTTATTACTATTTGTTAAAGCAATCAATAATAGTATTATAGAAAAGATCTTAAAAAAATATTTAGTATTTTGTTTGAATTAGTATTTAAGATTTGTGTATATGTGTATAATTAAGTATATTTTATCTTAACAAAGTGTTTTTATTTTTTGAAAATTATATTTGTTTAAAAGAAGTCGTTCTTGATTTGGTTAATGCACTAATTAGTTGTACAAAATCTTATAATTGTTTTTAAACTTATGTCATATATCGAAACTAATACTCTGAAATTTTGTTGTAACGTAAATGATTGTGTACATGACATGACATGGATAAGTGCCTTCACTTTACATCTTGCCAAAATAATTTTTTACATGTCTATACATTATAAATTTATAAGAAAGAGATACATACATGTTTTGCTTGTGAGAAGTTCAACAAACTTAAAAAAAGACACTAAAATTAGTATTTGTTTGGTTAAAATTGAAAAGAATACCAACCCAATGCAATAAAAGGATTTATTATGAAAAGATTTAGTGAAAAGGTTTAATGATTATTTTTTGAAAATATGCAACTATTCAATAAATGATTTTTTTTGTGAATGAGTGTCTAAAATATTTATATTATGAAAGAGTTTAATGATTATATTGAAATTATACAACTTTTCTACTATGAAAAAAATCAGTAAAAGAGTTTAATGGTTAAGTTCTTATAAAATACAATTTGTGAAAAAATGAACATATATAAACATGAATAACTCTATTTGTTATTCTTGTATGTTCACCTAAGTTTAGAAGTTTTGATTAAAAAATCGATAAAATTTTAGAGTATTTATGTCTCAATAATAATTATCATATATAATATTTAAAGATTCAATAAAAACCATTAACAAATTGAAAAGGTTAATCTATAATTTGTTAATTTAATTGATTTTATTTAATTATTATGTTAATATAATAAATATTGATGTTTCATAAAAATATTTTTGAAAATTTAAGACACTATTATAAATAAGAAGAATCATGGAGAATTTTCATGTTTATCACATTACTGGTACAATTTTTCACTTTTACCTTCATTAAAGAGACATTTTCATAAATATCATTTTTAAAGAGGTAATTTTTAAAAAAAAATAATTAATATCCTAAATTTTACATTCATAAACCCTACCACGCCCCACCTCTCATCTCTAAACTCTAAGTCTTAGATTAATTAACCCGAAAGTTATAAATGTGTTTTTTCCTTTTAAACAATAAGGGTAAAAATGATTATGGTAAACATAAAAAATAGTAGTAAGAATGTGATATTTTTGACAACTTTTCAAGAATCATATCAATACAATTAACATATATTTTTACAATATATAATTTGACATATTTTTTTAACAAATGAGTTCCCGTGCGATATCGCACGGGTTCTTTTCCTAGTAACAAAAGTGATGGCCTTTTCTGGAAATGAAAAATACGACAACGTTAGAGTAATCATACAATTTAATGCAAGGCGGGGACATGAGAATCGGCCCCCACGTTTACAGCGAATACGCCGAATAGATTAAGTTATGATTTTCAATATAGTAAAAATATTCTCCATGTAGTCAGTCATGTCTGATGTGTTCTTCTATGAATACTGACGCAAGCAGTGACGGTGCAATTAGTTCGAGTTGCTTTCAAGACTCGGGGGATTTTACATTTCATGTTTAATAAGAATAAATATACTCATATTAACATCTTTTAAAAACTCTCTTTACTTAGTACATGTATTTTATTTTACTATTACATTTACATCAAATCCTTAAGTAAATGTAGTTTCACACAAAGAGTGTGATTGGACCTTTTACTCTGAACTTTAATTTACTCTATGTTCAGCTAAAATTTACTAAGTTAGTAAATCATTATTGTGCAATATTTACTTTATGTACCGTAGATAAAGTGAAAAACACTCTAAAGTTTCCTCTTTAATATTTTAGAGAAATAATTTACTCTACTTTTTTATTCTATTTTCACTAATTTTGTGTTATTGTACTTTTAACTATATTATTATCTTTGTGTTACGTTACAATGTCTCAGTCACAACCAAAAATGAAGTTTTCCACATTACTATATAGGATTCTGAGATTTTTCTTAGCTTGCACTTATTCACCCTCCTGCAAATTGCAACATTTTATATATAGCCTATGATTTGAATTTCTGGCATATGATCATTTTCTTTTAATTATGGGATCAAACCGTTGATATTTTATATTTTCCTGGTCTTATTAGGAGTAGTCAGCACTTTAGTTTGTGTTTGTATGGTAGCCTTACTTGTGGTGTTGTTCTATTTTTTCTCTGGGGATTTATTTATTTTCTGCCCATATTGTCTTTAGTGATTGTTCTTTGTCTCTGGCTTAAGTTTCCTGGAATTTGTAAACTTGTGGGGTGTATCCATCATTGTGTCCGTTCTTGTGTGTGTTTTGGGTTCTATGTTAATATAATCTTTAAGTGAACACATCAAAAAAAAAAAAAAACTTTAAGTGAACAAAAATAGGAGTAGTCAGCATTCAACTCAACTTTTTCGGCACATAAACATGAACTTTTCTATGTGGTTGGTTTGGTTACAAAGCTATGAACATGATTAACTTTTATTTTATAATAATTGGATTATCATGTCATGTGTTCCTTATTACGGAAGATAGCATAAACAGACGAATTGTATAATATCAGTCAATGCTCGAACATAAATACTAATCTTACTATATAAAGGAGGCTTTTCCTCACTTCTCAGCATGCCACGTCATCAATTGGTTGATCCTGCATATGCCACCTGTAAAAAAAAATTGGAAAGTTGAAGGATTTGTATCAGATTGGTTAAACGTGCAGAATTGTTGGGCCTCTGAAAAATTAGAAAGTTTGGGCCTGAAATAGATATTCTTGGTATATTGGCCCAACTGCTTCTTAGGGTTCTCGCGTCTCCTCTATCAATGCTGATTTCTCTGCGAAACTGAAAGCATCCATGGCCTCCAACAATAAAGATAGAGTGACGGTACTCCACGCTTCGTCGTTTCGATTATCGCCGTTTCGATTATCGCCGTTTCGTGAACGACTTCATTACTCTCCACCCACGATCCATCATCATCAACAAGTTCATTACTCCCCACCCACGATTTCACATTAAGTGTCTCTTAATCCTTCTTCAGAGGCGGTTTATCCAATCCTATATAAGGTTACCCTCTTCCACTCTGAATCATCACTCCTATTCCAAAAGCTTTAGATACTTCTTATTCATTATAATGGCTAATCAAACTGTTTTCCTCCGTGATTTGACGGCTGGTCGTTCTTCTTCGAGGCTGGAAGTCCGGCTTCTCCGATTCTGGGAAGCGCGAAATGTCCGTCGCGGTGGCGAACTAATGGGTGTTGATATGATCTTCATTGATTCTCAGGTTTTCCTTTCATCAATCAAATATGTTTTTAGATTTGGAAGGGGTCATGTTTATTCTCAGATCTAAATGATTAATCATATTTTTTTAACTCTTCATAAACATTCCAGTCCACTCTCATGCCGGCGACCGTGAATGTCAACCGTCTTGATACTTTCCGACCACGTATGAAGGCTGGGTCTCTTTTCACATTGACCCGGTTTGATGTTACACGGTGCAACCCGAATTTTAGGCTAACCGACTCTCCTCTAATGATCCGGTTTAGTGACTCGACTGCATTTGATGAGTTAACCGACATGGTGGCTCCGATACCTGAAGAGCGGTTTAGATTCCGCGATCATGCTTCCCTGAATGGTCTGGCTAACTCAAATACACAACTTCCAGGTACGAAATCTTACTATATAAATGGTTCTTCCAGCCCACTTATAGTAACCGGATCTTAATCAATCTTTGCCTTTACTACCAGATATTATTGGGGAGCTCACAGCTGTGAAGAGTACAGTGGGTGACGGTCCACATGTGAATGAACGTGTCATGGCAACGGTTAAATTGGATAAGTTACTATCTCTGCCTATATAATGCCATTACCGTAGTACTATATGTATGAAGTTTGTGATATAATAATCCTTTGATCATTTTGTTCAACTGTTACTCCTTGGCAGTGATGTGTCTGTGACACTAAGCCTGTTTGAATCACAAGCAGTCTCTTTCCACCAGAAACTTGAAGGCTTTGGAGGTGACCCTAGAGTTGTGGTCGCAACTAACATCAATCCTAAGATTGTTGGAGGTATAATTCTTATTATGAATAAAATTAATATCCATATATAATTTGAATTATGATTCATAGTTTAAAATTATTTACATCCTAATCTGCCATACATATTATTCATCACTTATCAAATTTGTATATGTAGGACGTCTGTTTTTGAACGCAACGTCTGCAACTCATATATTTTTCGATAAAGAAACTGCTGCAGGGGCGATTTTGTTCTATGAGTAAGCTCATAGTGTTTCATGCGTAAAAGATTACACAACATTTTTCACATATTCATAATTCATGACATTTTTCTCATGAATATCTCACAACACTGTAGACTGGTTGCCAGGAACACTGGAAACACTCCGGTTCCTACTTTACTTAGAGGGCACGCCAAGGTTGAGCCGCTGAGCATCTCGGAACTGAATGAGTTTATCATCACCGCCGAACCTCAGGTTGTATAATGCGATTTTATGATGATAGATTTCTCAGTTCTAATCTCTGTGTGATTCTAACATTGTTGCATTGTAGGACATTGAATTTGTATGTACCGGTAAGGTGACTGGAATCAAGATGGACAAGGGGTGGTGTTACGTATCTTGCTCAAGATGCACCAAGAAACTCGAACGGACTGTGTCATCCTTTACGTGCGGGAGCTGTAATAATACCAACGCTGTTGGTGTTCTCCGGTATTGTGAACCATTTTCGTGTTTTCCATTATTTTAGTTTAATTTAAAAGGGAAATAGCTCTATCATCAGCACCTTCTAATATGTAATTCCTATTGTATGTGTTTACTTAGTTATCGTGTGGAGATGAGTATTGCCGATGACACTGACGAAGGTTTGTTTGTCGGTTTTGATGGAGAAATGACTAAACTGCACAACATGCGTGCATACGAGGCTGGACAACTTGCGGTACGTGTGAGTCGCATTGCATATCATCATCAGTCTTTTCACATACACTACATATTATGTGCATGCAACTGATTCTTCTAGAACAGGCTGGAGATGGTGTTAACCCTGAAGATACTCAGCCACCCGCTTTTATTGCGGACATGGTTGGTAAGGCATACAGTTTCAAGGTTAAGGTTAGCACCTACAATTTCAGTGCCAACCATCGGTCCTTTACCATCTCTCGCATTCTGAGCGAACATGAACCACTTCCACTCCCCAACTTTGTTGTCCACGTAAGTGTAATCCTAATTTTCTAGCTCATTCCATTGTATGAAGCAAGTAATACTATATCTTCTGAATTAACAGGATGGTGATGATGATAATGACGATGACATGCCTGGTGCCATTTCGGTCTCTCCCCAGGTTAAAGCTGGTGTTACCGAACGTGGGGGGTTATCCAGTGCAGGACCATCCAATGGTCCGCCAGCAAAGAAGCCTCGCGCAGCAGTTAACCTGAAAGTGGCCAAGAAGGGACGTAAGGAATAGGTTGTTGTCCTGATACAGCTGTTGGAGACTTTTTAGTATTTGAATAAGCTACGGCATCGTCTTTTTTTTTTTCCTCCAACATGCTACGGCATCTTCTATGTTTTCGAGTTTACATTTTCCCTGGGGTTTAATGTTTTAAAAACTATAATAATCTTTCTTTGCGTTTCACACAAGCTTCGCCTCCCATCCAACCATTATGTAGAGCAATAACATGCCCAACAATGAAATGCTCAAATAACAAACCAAAGCTTAAATAAGTAAACATGCTCCGGATTAATTACAATTTATTTGATTGTCTTTACAATGAAGTGTAATAACTTACTATATATAATGGAATAGAAGTTTAACATGAGTGTATGTTCTTCAGTAGTTCGTGTGGAGTACATAGTAACAAACGAAAGTTTTAATAATGAAACATTTTCCAGATTAATTACAATTTAGTAGATTGCATTTACAACGAATGGGTGAAATATCATATCTTATATATATATATATAATATAATAAAAGTTTAAAATGAGTGTATGGTTACATAATCCCGATCAGCCCAAATTACATACTCACACGAGCTACTGAAGATCATACAAAATATTAATTTCAAAATTGAGAATCGAAAAATTAAGCATAATTATAACATAATCTAAATGCGACTACATTTCAAACACATCATACAATAACACATGAATCCTACACAACAGACTAATCTTACACTTCCTTACAGAAAGATTATGTTATGCACAATTTATGATTTGGTGAGTGTCCATACGTAGACTTTAACATAAATATAAGTTCTCCTCAGGCGCATCCCCACGTGATCCGATTACTGTGTATATTTAAGTTCTGATGTTATATCAAATGCAACAACCGGTTGCTCTTATGGTCTATCGCTCCATATTACTCATTTTTGTATATAAGAATATATCTTTTCTTAACTAACGTAGCTCTCAAGTAAGTACCTTTTCATTAGCCCTTGCTGTTACACGGACATACATATCAATTCAATGTAAAATAATTCTCCGTGCATTAAGTAGCTCATAAACGCAAATCCACTACAACAAAACTGATCATTATTTCCAGTGACCATTTAGCTCCCTTAATGCCTTAACCATTATGAACAGAACTCCTACAACCTCTTAAGGTTCATAAAACAACAAAGAAATAGTCTGCGACATGGTAAACAGAAAAGCAAAGGGAAAAGCTATAGCTCATAGCTGCAAGCCGATCATGGGCAACGAAGGTGTAGGTCTCGAAACCGGTGACTCACCTAAAGCTACTAATGTTGACGGTGGATTCATATCAGGTCAACAAATATGTTTTAGAAAAATCTTATTCTGCTTAATCATATCTGGAAACTTTAACTCACTTACCATTCCATCTGAAACAGGCAACGAGAGGCCCCCTTGGTTAGATATGCAATATCTCTCTCAGGATACATATTCAAGTAGCAGTCATCATTCCCCTGAAAGTAAAGCTGCACAATATTAGTTCTTTGTTTTACGATATTTTTTAACATCCATAAAACTAATGTCTATAATAAGTGAAAATATCAACCAAAAACTCATAAAGTACAGATATCACTAAGGTTATTAAGGGATTCTGGTTGACATGACGTTGCTCATACAGAAATTGCTTCACGGTTAGCTCGCCAAAACAGGATGCTTCTACGATCTACTAAATCGAAACAGCAAATGGCAGTAGGTTAGTCACTATAAACGTTATTCAGAATTAGTTGGTGACAATCATCGCATAGACAATTCATAGTCAATAAACTCTTCTGCAAGTACATTTTAACATATAACTCACATATATTATTTACTCTGTCAGGTACAAGTCAGCCATTTAAGAAGCGTGGAAGGGGAAGACCTTATGCTACTCCAGGTACGTACATATCTCCACCTAACCACTATACCTCCGAAGGCAGACACGTTATGGTTATAGTAATTCCCCTAATTACTTGCAGTTCGAAGTGAAACCTCCCAAAAACAGAGCACCACCGAGACCCGTCCATGGCTAACGACTGCTTACATACACAGCTCTGGATCATCACTGATACCCAAAAAAGGGGAAGCCAGAGACCCAGGTTTGCACACTTTACCTTGAACAGAAACTTCCAAACCATTACCTTTGAACCAAACTGATTCCACCGCAATTATATCAGCCCTCTCTAGGAAAGCCAGGCTGTTGAGGAAAGCAATTTGTGTTAGGAAGAGAGAATTAAAAACTGCAAAAATCATTGATTCGTCTGGTAAATATTTACAGTGTCTGCACCATACTTAACATTATCTTAATAATGCCTTTTATAAATACATACTAACGCAATTTAATTTTACCGCAGCATCAACGTCTAGCAGCTCCAACCATAAAGGTTGGTCCAACAATCTGTATCCCGTATAAAACCTCTGATTATGACACGTAATATATTATCAATAATGAATAACATTTACCAGGTAAAAATAAGCTCCATCCAGATGATAAATGGAAGATCCTATCATGTCCATCGTGTGGTGCTTTAGTTTGGAATGCTGAGGCTGTCGGCAATCAG
Source organism: Moricandia arvensis (assembly GCA_905132765.1). Classification (NCBI taxonomy): domain Eukaryota; kingdom Viridiplantae; phylum Streptophyta; class Magnoliopsida; order Brassicales; family Brassicaceae; genus Moricandia; species Moricandia arvensis. The sequence continues at coordinate 21,995 of CAJHQP010001446.1, read as the reverse complement.
ACTACTATAGAGTGGAAAAAGTTCAGTATTTGTTGTCAGCAGGGTCGGGTCAGACTTCCGCCGGAACGCAAACCACCATCCCCACTAGATGAACTGTTGGAGAGTCCTAAATTCCTCACCCATATCCGAGTGGCAAATAGTCTACTTGCTTTCACATCAATGGGTGCTAAAGTTGATCATAGCGTGACTGGAACACCGGGTCCGTTTGCGTACCGGATACATGGTCAAAATCTTCACAGAATTGGCTCTCTTTTACCTGATGATGGCAAAGACCCAGAGTATTTGCAGTTATATATTTTTGACACAAAGAATGAGCTCCAGAACAGGAAGAAAGCGCTTAGTAAGGACTCAACCACACTGGCTATAGAAGACGATGTCATACTGCAGCTGATATCAATGCTGGACAAAAATAATCATCTAGCGAGAACATTCAGGCACGCCCGTGATAGGTTTGAGTTGACTGGAACCATAGAATATAGTATCACATTGGTTAGTCAACAGCACCGTGGGCGGCAGTATGATCTTCCAAGTGCAAGCGAGATCGGTGGACTAATAGTTGGAGATTTGACAGCCACCTCAGCAGGCAGAGATATTGTTGTTGAACTTAGATCGTCATCGCTCCAGAGGATAAGTGATCTACACCCCTTATTGATGAGTCTTCAGTATCCATTGTTGTTTCCTTATGGGGGAACAGGCTATAGCGAAAGGTTGCCTTACACCGGACCAGAAGCATCAAAGGTTAAGAGGGAGTGCATGACGATGCGTGAGTTCTATGCTTACCAACTGCAAACAAGACCTACAGAGGGTATGACAATTATAAAGGGAGGGAAATTGTTACACCAATATATTGTGGATGCATATACAGCTACAGAACAAGAAAGGTTGCGGTTCTTTAGTATGAACCAAAAAAAACTTAGAGCAGATCTTTACAACAACATATGTGATGCCGTGGAAAGTGGTGATGCAGATGCAACAAAATTAGGGAAAAAGGTCATTTTACCTTCATCATTCACAGCTGGCCCAAGGTACATGGCTGAGAAGTACCAAGATGCAATGGCCATATGCCGCTGGTATGGCAATCCTCATCTATTCATCACATTCACAGCAAACCCGAATTGGGTGGAGCTGCAAGAGCATTTGGATTCGTATGGTGGAAAGTCTGCGAACAGTCGACCAGACCTTGAATGTCGCCTTTTCAAGCTCAAGCTTGACGAAATGATGTCAGACCTTAAAAGGGGAGTTTACTTCCCAAAACCAGCAGCGGGTTAGTTCCTTTTACCTTGATGCATCGAATAATATATTCCCAAATCATAATTATATATAGCTTTCTAACTTATGTCTTATTCCTGATAAAAACTGCAGTCGTATATACAATCGAATTTCAGAAGCGGGGATTGCCACATGCTCATATTCTACTATGGTTGAAAGATGTTAAGCAAGATGCAACACCCTCAATGATAGATAAGTATATTTCGGCAGAGCTTCCGGATAAAGAAATTGATAACGAAGGGTTCAAAGTGGTTGAACGCCATATGATTCATGGACCCTGCGGGAAAAGACGTCCAGCTTCCCCTTGCATGGACAAAGGAGAGTGCACGAAGGATTACCCAAAACCACTATCGGATCATACAAGAATAGACAAGTCGGGATTTGTCCTATATAAAAGGAGAGCTGATCCAAATAACTATGCTGTCAAAGGGAAAGTGAGACTTGATAATCAATTTGTTGTTCCTCATAATCTCAGCCTGCTCAAGAAATATCAGGCCCACATCAATGTTGAATGGTGTTGCAGGACCAGTGCAATAAAGTATCTCTTCAAATATATTACCAAAGGTGTGGATAGAGCTACTGTTCTTTTGCAGAAAACTGATAATAAAGCTCATGGTAAAGGGAAAAAGAAATCACAGGAAGAGATCGACAATGAGATTGACAGGTTTATGGAATGCCGTTACATCTCTGCATGTGAGGCATCATGGAGGATATTTGCATTCCCTATCCACCACAACCAGCCTAATGTTGTTAAGCTACCTCTCCACTTGCCAGGACAGCACAGGCTGGTGTACAACAATAAAGATGACTTATCAGAAGTTGTCATGAGGGAAGACATTGAAAAAACGATGTTAACAGCATGGTTTGTGGCATGTGAGACATACGAAGAAGCCAGGGAACTTACATATGTTGAAATGCCTTCCAGATTTGTTTACCACACAGACAGTAAGATGTGGACACCAAGGCAGCAGGGACAAGCAATTGGTAGAGTTGTTTACATCCAACCAACAGCCGGTGATCTATACTTCCTAAGAATCTTAATAAATGTTGTTAGAGGACCAAGATGTTTTGACGATATGAAAACAGTTGCTGGTGTGTTATATAAGAAGTTTAGGGAGGCGTGCTATGCCCGTGGACTGCTTGACGACGACAAGGAATGGCATGATGCTATTGAGGAGCCATCTCTGTGGGCAACTGGTCGGCAACTAAGAAGACTTTTTGTCATCATTTTGATATATTGTCAAGTTGGTAACCCGCTCAAGCTATGGGATCATACTTGGAAGTATTTAGCTGAAGACATCCTCTACATAAAGCGAAAGGAGTTCAGTTTCCCGGCTCTTCAGTTGCAAGACGACCAGCTGAAGCAATATGCCTTGATCGAGATAGAGCAACTCCTAAAAGAGCATGATCGATCATTGGCTGATTACCCTGATCTGCCCAAGCCTGATAAGGCTGTTCTTTCAGAGATATCAAACGCAGTCCTGAGGCATGAGTTGAGTTATGACATGGCTAAGGAAGCTGAGACGCATAAGAATTTGTTCAGCACAATGAATAAAGGTCAGCGACGTGTTTATGATGCAGTTCTCGAATCTGTGGAAACTAAAAGTGGAGAGTTGTTCTTTGTGTATGGTGCTGGAGGGACCGGCAAAACCTACTTATACAAAACGATCATTGCTAAGCTCAGGTCAGTTGGTAAAGTTGTCATACCAGTTGCATCTGCTGGGATTGCAGCGTTACTGCTTCCGGGTGGTAGAACAGCACACTCTCGCTTTAAATTGCCTCTTAAGCTGACTGAGACAACAATGTGTGACATCGAGAGCGGGTCTATGGTCGCCTCATTAATAATCAAGTCAGATTTGATAATATGGGATGAGGCTCCAATGGCGCATCGTCAAGCTTTTGAGACCCTTGACCGTACACTTAGAGATTTGCTGTCACATGAGGATCCAACTGCTGCATACAGACCTTTTGGTGGCAAGACTGTGCTTCTAGGTGGTGATTTTAGACAGATATTACCTGTGATCCCACAAGGAACACGACCTGACACTGTTCTAGCCTCTATCAGCAAATCCTACCTTTGGAAAGAAGCTCGAGTATTCACATTGTCCATTAACATGCGACTGAGGCCGGAAGACACAGAATTTGCTAAATGGATACTGAGTGTAGGAGATGGGCACGCAGAAACTCTGTCTTCCGTTGAGAGTAGACATGAAGAAGGTGAACAGATCGTGGTGGACAGTGCCTTCCTGATACCTAAATCAAACAACCCACATGAGGCTGTAGCAGAGGCAGCATATCCTAATTTTGCTTGCAACTACAGCGACACAGACTACTTAACAGAGAGAGCAGTGTTGACGCCTACAAATGGAACTGTCCATGACATAAACTCATACATGCTCTCTAAGGTACCCACTGAGGCTAAAGAATATCTAAGCTCTGACTCTGTTGAGATCGAAGCGACACCGGATGATGACTGGACCAGCCACTACACTCAAGAGTACCTCAATTCGCTTGAGTTCCCAGGCCTACCTAACCACCGTCTTTGCCTGAAGGTAGGAGCTCCGGTGATGATGTTGCGCAACCTTAACCAGAGACACGGTCTATGCAATGGAACAAGAATGATAGTTACTCGTCTTGGAAACAGGATTATAGAATCTGAGCTCATGACTGGCACACACGTTGGGGACCGAGTATTGATCCCTAGGATACAGTTATCACCAAACGACACTATCCATCCGTTCACCTTTCGCCGTCGGCAGTATCCAATACGACTTTGCTATGCTATGACAATTAATAAGAGTCAAGGGCAAAGTCTGAATCAAGTTGCTCTGTATTTGCCAAAAACTGTTTTCACACACGGCCAGTTGTACGTTGCGCTCTCGCGAGTAACAACACCGGAGGGTCTTAAGATACTAGACGACACCTCGGAATCAGACGGTGCAGATGGTTTGACTAATATCGTATACAAGGAAATATTTAAGGATCTACGAGAGAACAAGGTGACCGCTTAAATGTTAATTCCATACACTGTTTTGACTGATTATGAATTCTATAACTCATAACACTAATACATTGCAGGGAAAGCAACAGACGCAGATTTGTAAGTCTCTTACAAATCTTTTCTCAAAAATAACGCCCTAACAAAAAAGAACACTATATATCATCCTAACTTTCACTTGGATACATTGCAGGAAACAGGGTGGAGGACCAGTCCAGTGCTTAATATTAAAGGCCAAATCAACTCACGGTCATCATGAGGTTGCCCTTCTAGAGAGATAACGTTGTGTATGAATTTATCGTCCCACATACCAATGTTAAGACTTAGTCGTTGTTATGTTCGTTTAATAGACCTATTGGTTTACAGGAAAATTTCACAAATTTTCCACAGCTCCATTCTCGCATGTTATGTCAAAAAGACCAACTTCTATTTAACTATGACTTTCTTTATACGATATTGAAGTCAGAGATTTAGGATTAATCTCTTTGTTCTATCAATTTACATCGTTTGAATGGTTCACACCATCAGTTGCTTGTGAAACACGCTACCGTTGTTGCATACGAGTCCCCTGTTCCACCAAATTTTTTTTGTAACTTGGGCTTTCATATTAAAAAACTAAAATAGAAAATGTTTACAAGCTACAGAGCTTAAGTTTTTTGGGCCCAGCCCAGTAAAGACAACATAGAAAAAACCATTTAGTGACTTGTTGCCCACCGGCCCAGTTAAAAGATGAGAGAGTTAAAGTGGAGGAGAAGAATCGAGAGTGTTGATGACGGAAGTAACGAGGGGAGAGGAGAAGAGACTTGAGTCTACCGAATCCATTGTTGCATCGCTGCGGAGGAGAGGCTAGGATTAGATTCTCTGAAGCTCTGAATTTTATTTCTTAGTTGTTTGTCAATGATTGCGAAGACGCTGTCAACTGATCTGTAGGTGTTGGAGTGCAGTCTTCCATTCCTTTCATTCCAAGTCCAGTACAAAGTTGGTTGCCAAGCTAGAAGCGCTACTATTCGAGATGCTCGCCGTGATTTATGTCGTGGAAGTCTAATCATTTGAGCTCCTCTATCTCAAATTTATGTTCCACCAAATTTGAACTCCTCTATCTCTCATGCGTAAAGATATTGGCCTCCAACAAAAAATAAACATTCAGAAAACTCATTGGAAAGCGATGTCTACAATCACCAGTGCATAATTTACTGCATCCTATTGATCTTACGCTTCCTTACATGGCAAAATTATTTACTTTACAGTACATGTTTCTCATTCTCACGTACATGAAATATGTTCTTCACACCTGCTTAAGGAATATATTCCCGGAAACAATAATCACTCCCTTCCAGATGCCACATTTGGGAGATGGAGTTATACATTAGTATAGTAAAGAAATATATTCCCGAAAATTACCTGCAGTCAATAAATAAAACACAGAATAAAAGAAGCCGGACCAATAACAGATATCAATCACTCCGAGCCGAAATAACATGAGATAGACGTCTAAACATAACGTAAAAATTTGATAACCCAATATCCTCACAATCACACCCTCACAAAAAAAAAATAAAACCTTCAACCACTAAATTGTAAGCCAACAGTCACAAACGTATACAACTTATGATTAAAACCCACTACGCTTGCATTACTCATCACCACTAACAACGTAATATTAATATGCAGTTACAGTAGTTGCAGTATAAAAATATGACATTCTATGAAGAAAAAAAAATAACCTCTCACAATTAACAACAAAATGGCTGATCACAACATATCTGGCTTAGAGTCTCTCCCACAAGATCTCCTTGGTGATATACTTTCACGAGTGGCCGCTTCCTCCCGAGAAGACATCCGCGAATGCATTACGGTATCAAAAACCATTGTTCTCGCTGCACAAGATGATCGTGTCTACAACAAGGTCAACTTGCGACCTCAGGCTATGAATCCACTTACAACGATACAGCACTACCACGATCTCATGGACAGATGCATCGCAAGTGATAATCCAGCTGCTCACTACATTCATGGGATCAAAGAGTACTTCATCCATGACAGCACCAACATTGGCCTATACCACCTTAAGAAAGCTGCTGAAGGTTCATATGACAATGGTACGTATCTCTATGGCATCCTTATGTTATGTACAGGAAACCTGGAGGAAGGGAAAAAGAGTTTAAATTTGCTTGGTTGGGAGGCGAGCAAACGTAGAGCTGATCGTTGCTGGAAAGCAAACAAGAGATCTCTAAGGCACATCAATATCATAATGAAGAATGAGTATACAGCAAGCTTAATGAACAACGAACCACCACAAAACTGCCACATGAATGACCTTGACACCCGCTGCCCAAAATGTTACCACTATAAACAGATGCGCAAATTCATCGAATACATCCAGTGAACACCAAGGCAGAGATGCGGCAACGAAGGACTATATCAGAGTCAAGTTTTGAAGGCAGATTAGAGTACACCACTAATCACGTCTGACATATGAGACCCTCAAATTAGTTCTTATTACACTTTTCACTTTTTCAACTTGGATGGAGGGAAAACAAAGCACGCGCAGACACTTGCTGGAAAAGGATCAAGCGCTCACTCCATGGAGTAAGAGTCACAAGACTTGACTGTTACATAACAACTTACATGAACACAAGAGCAACAATAACATGTCACCCAGACAACATCAACAATCGCTGTGACACATGCTATTATTATAAGCAAATGACAAAATTTGTTTACATTATTTAAGCAAATCCTGTAACTTTCTCTTTTCATATCTCTATTTCCATTTTCGAGATTAAATAATACAATCTTCTGCTATGTCATAGACACATCCAAATGTTCATATACAACATTTTGCGATCTTAAAAAAATAATACCAGGAGCAACGTGAGATGTAATACATCTCATAATAGCTGCATAAGGTATGTCAACCAAAACGTTGTACCATACGTTACGTGATTAATAGTTTTTTTCCTTAAATTTAATAATTTAAGACCTCATACATATTTTAGTATCAATCCAATTGCTCAGAAACTATGACCCATATTTTCCATTTATAATTCATCCATAAAATCACGCAAATTGAGAAAAAAACTCCATACATCTCTACTTAATTTTATTTTATAATCTTTTAACCAAAAAAACCACCTTCAGAACGCTTAAAAGTTAATACAGAAGAAGAGCAGCATAAATAATACAATTACCCAAGGACATTTCAAACTATAATATTTTTTTTAATAAATAACAAATAACAAACGAATTAAAATCAGTTTTAAATAAACTAAAACTACGGAACTTTAATATATCACATTACATAACTACAAATATAAAAACAACATCCTATATACAACCCAACGTCCAAAACAAAAAAAAACAGGATATAAATTTCCAGATAATTAAACTAACCCAAATTATATTAACAAACACATCATTCTAAGCCTCATGCAAAACTTATGTATGATTGGATGGGGTTTAAAACAACTCACCATATACAAACAATTAAACCAATTAAATTAAGAGTACACATACCCTTGGTTTATTAAACCATAAGAAAAACTTAACCAATTTTAAATTCCTTTCGACCATTACCAACCAGACAAAACATTATTTCAACCGTAAAAATTACTTCACCTAACATGCCAACGCTGTTATAAACTGTGCACATGGTCCTTTACAATATATCTTCACCTCCAACCATATAGTGAATATCATCAACATCGATCAAATTAATACTTCATGCTTTCAAAAATGTTGTTGGGTATACCATCCATCGAACAAATCATGAGAACCTCAACAAACCACAAATCACAACAAATGACAGCCGCTCCGCGCGTAGCGCGGACATACCCCTAGTATTATATACATTACGACAGTGGAGTTTATCAGAATGCCTTAGCGGCCAAGAAAATGAATGTATAAACTGTTAAGGGTTGAATAAATGTTTTACTGCAATATATAAAGTTGACTTTTAGCTTGGTTGCCAAGGAAGTAAGGCAAACTTCCTCAAAAGTGAAAATTATCTCCATCCTCCGTAATTTTCATCTTAGACCGTTTGATATTTTTGCACACACTGATAATTCAAGACTGCAAATGTCTCCTTAATAAGAGTATTTGATCATGATTAATTGTTTAAAAGACTTGTGCTTTATAAGAATCTTAAGTATAATTTTTCTTTAGTTTGGTTGAAGGAAATAAAGAGATTCAAAAAAGAATAATTATGAGGCTTTTTGACCGATCCATGAGACAGTGGGAATAGTTTAATCCCAATCCTCCTTGCTTCTCAAGGAATTTTCACCGAAGCCAAAAAGAAGAGTTGCATATAAAAAGGGCCAAAATGCTCTTTAGTTTCTGCAGATACAAATTGGAATCTTTAAAAAGGGGAAAGTGGAACAAAATAAAAAAAAAGTAAACAAAGTCTTTAACAACTACACAGTTTTTGTCTCACGTCTTTCTTTGTTCCCCCCCCTAAAGTTTCATAATCTTCAGGTACGTTTTCTCTTCTTTTTTTTTTTAACTTCTTTCATTCATCTTAAGTTTCTGATTAAGTTTCGTATTAAATAAGATCCCTGAATTTTCGGGTAATCCAAAGCATGTGACTCTTTTTCCATAACAGACTCTCTTTCATTTGGTGATTAATTTCTGGGAACTCTTTGGATTGTAATTACAAAAAAGGGACAAAGTCTTTTTTGCTCACAAGTGTTTTTTTTTTTTTTTTGTGGATTTTAGATTAGCAAACTCTTTAGGTTTCTCTAAAAAGGATTCACATTGTAAATGTTTATTTAAAACTTCTCAGCCTTTTTCTGGTTTTTAAGGAAAAAAGTCAAAAGGTCCCTTCCTTTATACTCTTAGTATTCTTTTATTATTATTATACCGTCGATCTCCTTTTCGGGGTATTTGAAGTCTTTTTTTTGTTTTGTTTTGTTTTGGTCTCTACCAGCGCCGAAAATGAATCATGACGGCGCCGGAGAAGGCGACTCTGTTTCACACGAACCATCAACTTGGAAAACTCCCAGACAGGGAGAAGAAGAAGAAGAAGAGAAGAAGAAGGATGAAAAGGCGAAGACAGTGCCATTCTACAAGCTATTTGCATTTGCAGATTCATATGATGTTATCTTGATGATATGTGGGTCAGTTGGTGCTATGGGGAACGGTGTTTGTTTGCCTCTCATGACGTTGTTGTTTGGTGACCTCATAGATTCCTTTGGTCAGAATCAGAACAACAAAGACATCGTTGATGTTATCTCAAAGGTTAACAAGTCTTTTTTATAACCAAAACTTGATGATGTTCTCGGCTTTAATATATATAGATCATGCTTCCTCTTTTTGTAGGTTTGTGTGAAATTCGTCTACCTCGGACTTGGAACACTAGGAGCAGCCTTTCTTCGTAAGTCTTATGCTATTTAAGCGTAGTGCTTCTCCATAATAAAAAAAACAGACAACTCAAGAAAAAAGGTTTCTGTTATTTCTTTTCTTGTTAGAGGTGGCTTGTTGGATGATAACAGGAGAGAGACAAGCGGCGAGGATCAGAAGTATGTATCTGAAAACAATTCTGAGACAAGACATTGGATTCTTTGATGTGGAAACAAACACAGGGGAGGTTGTTGGTAGAATGTCTGGAGATACTGTTCTTATCCAAGACGCCATGGGTGAGAAGGTCAGTGAGCATAGGAAATCCATCTCTCTCTCTCTCTCTATATATATATATATATTGCAAAACTCAGCTTTATAATAATATATATAATGAATCCAGTTGTTAAATAGTATTTTTCCTTTTTGAATGTTGCAGGTTGGGAAGTTTATTCAGTTGATAGCTACTTTCATCGGTGGATTTGCATTAGCTTTTGCAAAAGGATGGTTACTAACATTGGTTATGTTAACTTCAATTCCTCTCCTGGCTATGGCTGGTGCAGCCATGGCGATTATTGTCACTCGAGCTTCTTCTCAGGGACAAGCTGCTTATGCTAAAGCAGCTACTATTGTTGAACAGACTATCGGTTCTATCCGAACGGTAATAAACACACAACCTTACAAAAAAAAAAAAAAAAGTCTCCAACTGAGTTTTGTCTCCTTATAGGTTGCATCGTTCACGGGAGAGAAAGAAGCGATAAACAAGTACAAAAAGTTCATAACATCGGCGTACAAATCAAGCGTAAAACAAGGGTTCTCGACTGGTTTAGGACTGGGAATAATGTTATTGGTGTTATTCAGCAGCTATGCTTTGGCTATTTGGTTTGGTGGGAAGATGATTCTCGAAAAAGGCTATACTGGTGGCGCTGTCATCAACGTACTCATCATCGTCGTCGCGGGTGCCATGTAAGTTACTTAAATCACTACTTGTAAGAATATATGTCATTTTAATGTTTGGATAAATTGGGTTTAGGTCGCTTGGACAAACATCTCCATGTGTAACCGCATTTTCTGCGGGTCAAGCTGCAGCGTATAAGATGTTTGAGACCATCGAAAGAAAGCCTTTGATTGATGCTTACGACTTAAAGGGCAAGGTTCTTGAAGACATCCGAGGAGACATTGAACTTAAAGACGTACATTTCAGCTATCCAGCTAGGCCTGATGAAGATATTTTCGACGGGTTCTCTCTGTTTATCCCGAGCGGCGCAACAGCAGCGTTAGTAGGCGAGAGCGGAAGCGGAAAATCAACCGTGATCAGTTTGATCGAGAGGTTTTATGATCCCAAAGCAGGCCAAGTACTGATCGATGGTGTGAATCTTAAAGAGTTTCAGCTGAAATGGATCAGAAGCAAAATAGGGTTGGTTAGCCAAGAACCGGTTCTGTTTTCGTCGAGCATCATGGAGAACATCGCCTACGGGAAAGAAAACGCGACGGTTCAAGAGATCAAAGCGGCAACGGAGCTAGCAAATGCGGCCAGGTTTATAGACAAGTTGCCTCAGGGTTTAGATACAATGGTGGGAGAGCACGGGACGCAGCTCTCTGGTGGACAGAAACAGAGGATAGCGATTGCTAGAGCCATTCTTAAAGATCCGAGGATCTTGCTTCTTGATGAAGCAACGAGCGCGCTCGACGCCGAATCCGAAAGAGTGGTTCAAGAGGCTCTAGATAGAGTGATGGTTAACCGGACTACGGTTATCGTCGCACATCGGTTAAGCACCGTTAGAAATGCGGACATGATTGCGGTTATTCACCGCGGGAAAATGGTGGAGAAAGGTTCGCATTCCGAGCTGATGAGAGATCCCGAGGGAGCTTATTCGCAGCTGATTCGCTTACAAGAGATAAACAAGGACTCGTCGAATCTCAAAAAATCAATGGAAGGATCATCTTCGTCGGTTGGAAATAGCAGCCGTCATCATTCTTTGAATATAGTAACCTCAGGACTAGAACATGGTGGTGGCAGCAGTAGAGCAGGCCAAGAGGAAGAGACTCAAGAACCGGTCCCAAAAGTGTCTCTAACCCGAATCGCGGCTCTAAACAAACCGGAGATACCGGTTCTCCTTCTAGGAGCCGTAGCAGCAGCAATCAACGGTGCTATTTTCCCGCTGTTCGGGATTCTGATATCAAGAGTCATCGAAGCTTTTTTCAAAACGGCTCACGAGTTAAAGAGAGATTCAAGATTCTGGGCGTTAATATTTGTAGCTCTTGGAGTGGTTTCCTTCATTGTCTCACCCGCTCAGATGTATCTGTTTGCCGTTGCTGGAGGGAAACTCATTCGACGAATACGATCCATGTGTTTTGAGAAAGCGGTTCACATGGAGGTTGGGTGGTTCGATGAGCCGCAGAACTCCAGTGGTACCATGGGTGCTAGGCTTTCTGCTGATGCAGCTTTGATCAGGGCTCTGGTTGGGGATGCCTTGTCCCTTGCCGTTCAAAACGCTGCCTCTGCTGCCTCTGGATTGATCATTGCGTTCACTGCCTGTTGGGAATTGGCGCTTATAATCTTAGTGATGCTTCCTCTCATTGGTGTCAATGGTTATATTCAAGTCAAGTTCATGAAAGGATTTACTGCCGACGCAAAGGTTCGTATACTAAACTTATGGTTAAGTTTTTTTTATCATATCTTCAGTGATATTCTCTGTTTAGTTTCCTTGTGGATCAAGAAACTTACGCGGGATTTGGATTATCAATGCAGTCAAAGTACGAGGATGCGAGTCAGGTAGCGAACGATGCGGTGGGGAGTATCAGAACTGTTGCGTCTTTCTGTGCAGAGGAGAAGGTGATGCTGATGTATAAGAAGCAATGCGAAGGTCCGATTAAAGACGGAATAAAGCAAGGTTTCATCAGCGGATTAGGGTTTGGATTCTCCTTCTTCATTCTGTTTTGTGTCTACGCCACAAGCTTCTACGCTGGTGCTAGACTGGTTGAAGCTGGCAGGACAACTTTCAATGATGTCTTCCAGGTAAAGTAGCGTCTTAATCACTTGTTTGAAAATCTCAGTGAGACTGGCAAATGAAGAATAATGGATCTTGCAGGTGTTCTTTGCATTAACAATGGCAGCGATTGGGATTTCTCAGTCGAGTTCTTTCGCACCGGATTCTAGCAAAGCTAAGGTTGCAGCTGCGTCCATCTTCGGAATCATCGATAGAAAATCGAAGATAGATTCGAGCGATGAGTCTGGGACAGTCTTGGAGAACGTTAAGGGAGATATCGAACTTCGTCACATAAGTTTCACTTATCCAGCAAGACCAGACATTCAAATCTTCCGCGATCTTTGCTTAACCATTCGTGCAGGAAAGGTGAAACAATTACATATTTGGTTCAAACTCAAACTTTAAACCTTTTAGAAATGTTGTCACTCAAGTTTATGTCTTCTTTGTTTTTTTCATTCAGACGGTTGCTTTGGTCGGAGAGAGTGGGTCGGGAAAATCTACGGTGATATCGCTGTTACAGAGATTCTATGATCCAGATTCAGGTCATATAACTCTAGACGGAGTTGAGCTTAAGAAGCTGCAACTGAAATGGTTGAGACAGCAAATGGGACTTGTGGGACAAGAGCCTGTCTTGTTCAACGACTCCATCCGAGCCAACATTGCTTATGGCAAAGGAAGCGAGGAGGCCGCGACAGAGTCTGAAATCATAGCCGCTGCAGAACTCGCCAACGCACACAACTTCATCTCTAGCATACAACAGGTAAGGGGGACTTAAAAATATACATATGTTTCTGTTTTTTCAATGTTTACTTACGACACAAGCAATACACTTTTATAGGGTTATGACACGGTGGTAGGAGAAAGAGGGATTCAGCTATCAGGAGGACAGAAACAGCGCGTGGCTATAGCACGGGCCATAGTGAAAGAGCCGAAGATATTGCTTTTGGACGAAGCAACGAGCGCACTTGATGCGGAATCAGAAAGAGTGGTACAAGACGCACTTGACCGAGTGATGGTGAACCGAACCACGGTGGTTGTGGCTCACCGGTTATCGACTGTTAAAAATGCGGACGTGATCGCTGTGGTGAAGAACGGAGTGATTGCTGAGAAAGGAACTCACGAAACGTTGATCAAAATCGAGGGTGGGGTTTATGCTTCGCTTGTGCAGCTTCACATGACTGCTTCTAACTGATATATGTATTTTAAACTAGGCTATGTATTAAAGGTCTTATGATGTTTTTCATAACATATTTTTGTTGTTATATATTACTTGTTGTTTGTTTGCCAAGTCTAATGTTTGATATGCTATTCTCAAGAAACTTTGTAGCAACAATGTAATTGCTATTTCTCAGATGATGCACATGTAATTAATGTTTAAGTAACTCACTAAACGAAAGGAAATGGAGAGGATAATGTGGTAGTGAAGTAGGTGATGCAATGTATAACACTAGACAGTAATACATAAGATATATATTTGAGTATGTTGGACTTTAAACCCATGATTTGAGCTGAGTTGTATGTATATTCGTAAGTGTGAATTACAAAAATTAGTCAATCAATGGACACAAAAAGATTGCATGTGGATGGATTTTTAGGACTTGAAAAAAAAATCATGTTGTTGAAAATAACGACCGTGACAGTCGCGTTTTGTAGCGAAGGTTTAAAAACAAAATGCGGTTGCGTGTAATACAAAATGCGTTGCGTGTAAAACTAAACCCGACCCGAAACCAAAAACAGATAGACTGTAACTGATACATTAATAAGAAATTAATGAAATACAAATAAATGGAATAATATAAATTGGAATATAGCAAAAAATGGAATTGTTTCCATTCCAATCATTCATAAAAAAAACTGTAGAAGAATGTTTAAGAATGTTTTTCTTTATAATTTTTTAAAATATTTGTGAAATTGATGGAATGATTCATGTCCAATGATAAAAAAATATTTTGGAATTAATAGAATAATCATTTCACATTTCATTCCAAAAATCGCAGCCATACTGTCACACCATTTTGACTCTAGGAGAAGTGACGGAAGGGAAGGGTTTGATTGCAGAAGATGGGTCATGGTTGCGTATCCACATCTGCTACTTGGGATCAAGTTTACAGCTGGATCCTCTTTCGATTCTCACAAGCTGTTGATTTCACTGATTTTACACAGGCCAATTAACCTGAAGTACCAGCAATACCACAATCGAATGGTATGTCGTTGTAGCACTTCAGGATCGAATCCACAGAGACCAACGGTTACACGACGAGGATGCGAGATGAGAGTTAAGCTAAGACTAAACAGAAGGGTTTTTGTTTACTAAAACTAGGCTGGAACGAAATAATGCAATGCAATGAGAAAAATGCAGAAAGTGTTAATGTGAGAGAGCATTGGGGCAAAAGGAAATCGCGGGGACTCATGGTTATCAGACACAGACATAATCAACCTACTTCCGTAGAGCTAATCATTTATTGCTAGCAAGGAATGTATTAAGAACCGTCTAGAACTCAAACACGATATTAGAATTAACCTACTTCCGCAGCGCTAACTCTCTATGTTAATAGAAACCTCCACACTAACTTCCGCTGAGTTTCGGATTCTAAACAAGCATTAACAACAGATTCGATATGTTCACAAAGCGCAATAACATCAACTTCCGAGGGTTAAGGACACTTTGCTCATCTAAAGTCTTTTCCGGAGTTTAAACTATCACTTTCGGTGCATTAAACAACCTTATATCATGAACTAAGTGATCAATTCAGTTCAAGCAGTAAGAAATCCAGTAGACGAAGAACCAAAACGTAAATCCCAAGAATCTAACAATCCTAAATCAACAAACCATGAAATCCCTTTGAAATCCTAATACCCAATTGCGCAAGCTACTCAAACATCAACGAAATTAAGATAGAAAACATGAATATATACAACTGATCCAGAGTTCAAGAGATTTCTCAAAGAGAAACTCTATCCCTCAAGATCCTATTACAAGAAGTTCTAAAAACCAACAAGAGAAATCCAAAAGTTTCAAAGAGAACAAATCTCAAATCTCTCTCTAGAACCTCTCTCTGGTGTTTCTCTGACTTCTCTGGTCTTCAAAGGACAGAAAAATGATGAAAGTTATCGAAATAATTCAGATGGGAGTAGGTATAATGAGTGCACAACTCGCATGTGGGTGGTGGAGCCGGAGACGCACAGGATCGGTCGATCCAGTCGGCATGGATCCCTCGATCCCTGGCATGGATCTGTCGATCCAGTGAACATAGATCGGGCGATCCTTGGTATGTGGCAGAGATCCCCCGATCCATGTTGTATGGATCCCCCGATCCCTGGTACAGTTCTGCATACTTCGGCTTGTTCTTCCCTTCTTGTGCCCGAAACTCCAAATTAACGCATTGCGACCTGAAAAAGAACTAAAGACAACAAAAAAGACTCGAAATACTCTATAATAACATAAACTAAAACCGATAAAAACACGACACATCAGCTGTCTCTTCCTCTTCGTTCAAGGTAAGTTGTTGCGATATCTTAGGGTTTTATTAAGGGATCTGAAAGACTTGTTGTTGTTTTGTTTTGCAGAAAGATATGGAAGAGCTCATCAAGGAGTTTTGTCCATCAGGTGAGCTTAAACCTATCTTCTTCTTCTTCTTCTTCTTTGAACTATGATTCTAAGCTCCTCTTCTTCGCAGAGATGATTTACAAGTCCCTTCTTCTCCCTATTTTCCTGTCTACGCTCAAGGTCAAGGTCAAGGACAAGGACCGCCTCCTATGGTGCAAGAGCGTTTCCAGAGTATCATTACTCAGCTCTTCCACTATGTAACTAATCCTACTCTAACTCTCTTTGTTTCTTTTTTAAGATTATCACCACCTTGCCTTTGATTTATTTATTGTTTTTTTCTTTTCTTTAAAGAGGATTATTCGTTGTGGTGGTGCTGTGGATGATGATATGGCCAACATCATTGTTGCTCAGCTTCTCTACCTCGATGTCGTTGATCCTACTAAGGTCACCTCTTTATTATAACACTCAATTTTTTTCCTTGATTCATAACTCTTTTGCTTCTTAATCTTGGACACACAGGATATTGTCATGTATGTGAATTCTCCTGGTGGATCTGTTACAGCTGGTAACTAATCATCATTACACTTTCTTTGCTTTTACTTTTTAACGACTCTTGCATCTCTCACTTTCCCCCTCTAGGCATGGCTATATTCGATACTATGAGGCATATCCGACCTGATGTCTCCACTGTTTGTCTTGGTCTTGCTGCTAGGTTTCATCCTTATATCTCTCATCATTATGCCTTTCATCTTTTCAGGGTCTTTGGTAAATTGCTACTAGTTTCTTTTTTTTCTTTTTGCTCACACTGTGGTTAGCTGATCTTAATGTTGAATGCATGACCAAATTATCATTTATAATTTATGGAAAACAAAATCCCTTTTTCCGTGAACTTTGTATGGATTGTAATACATGTGTGTCTGTTAATTATATTGAACAGTATGGGAGCTTTTCTGCTTAGTGTTGGAACCAAAGGTCGTCTCCGAATCCTTTCATTCATAGTAAATACTTTAGTTTGAGTCTTTTCTTCTCAATTTCCCGATGCAAGCTTAGCTTTATTTTCTCAGGAAAAAGATACAGTCTACCAAACTCAAGGATAATGATCCATCAGCCGCTTGGTGGAGCTCAAGGTGGCCAGACTGATATAGACATTCAGGTCATTCATCACCATCTTATTTCAGATTCATTACAGCCTTTGTCATAAGTTCTTGCGGAGACTAGATTGTGTTGCTATCATTTTTTTTTTTTTAAACTAACCGGGCAAATGAAATGCTGCACCACAAGGCAAACCTAAACAGTTACCTCGCTTACCAGACTGGTCAAAGCCTGGAGAGGATAAACCAAGACACTGACCGTGATTTCTTCATGAGTGCTAAAGAGGCAAAAGATTATGGACTTATTGATGGTGTCATCATGAACCCTCCTCTTCAGCCACTTGCAGCAGCTTAAGAGTCTGAAGGTAGTTAGTTCAGCTTGGCACTTTTAGTGGGCCTTTTATAAACTGATGGTGATGGAAATCAGATTTGTTTTGGGGATCAAAATCAGTAGTAGCTGTGTTACATTCATGAAGAACAAAGTAAAGATTTCTCGCTGCCATTCAAGCAATGTTACCCTGTGTAATCGAATCATTGGCCCATTTTAATCTCGTTGCATCAATATTCTAGTTTCATACCGGGTATCCTTCTTTTGGAGGCTTTATACACAATCTTGTCTCTCACTATAGTCTCCTCTCCAATTCACAATCTGTCCTGGAAACCAGAATGCTTCGTTTTGCATTCCCATCTCTACATCTGCTGGATCGTTCTCTTCGTCATCCATGCTTGTGTTGTCTTCAGTTCCGAGGGAACCATGTATACAGATCCATATAGTATTTGGAAAAGAGGAAAATAGCATTTGCCACAAGGGAATTATTTTTCCCGATTATTAAATATAATTTGTGCTAACTTCCAACAAAGTGGCTGTAGTTTAGTGGTAAGAATTCCACGTTGTGGCTGTGGAGACTTGGGCTCGAATCCCAGCAGCCACATGCTGTTTTTCTTCTGTTATCTTAACACTAATTCCATGCATTGCATATTGCTCAAGATTCCTATTTTGAAATATGTTCGTTCTCATAGAGACAGGTTTGCATAGATAAACTGAAGCCAAATGTTGCTGTTGCTCTTCCTCCTCCAAACCCATCATCATCTTCAGGCGTCAACGCATCTCTTCAGATTCTATTAAAATCCCAAACAACAAATGTATAAAGCATAGAGACCACAAGAGTCCAACTATTTATTTGTAACAAGCTGAGTAGTTAGATGTTACCATAGTTACTATCACATCTGATCACCAAACTCTCTGCACTACGATAACTTAGATTTATACTTAAAGATGAGTGATGCATAAATTAAGAAGTGGGAGCATACAGAGAAAAATTGGTAAAATTCGTACGAGACTGCTCTGGATAGCTGCGACAGTCCGAATGATAAGACGCAGCATTAGCAATAGTCTTACTACCAATCGCCTCCCAATTTAGCGAATCACCTGCCATCATGATTCCCAGGGTCAACTATTAATTTCATTTCATACAAAGAGCACCCGTTATATAGACTAGTAACCTCTTCAATGTCTACTACGAACATCAATTTAGTCAAGATCATTTGCGTTAACAACATGAAAATCAATTTACCGTGAAATCTGTAAAAAGGATAGCTCGTTGCTCCATCAGCCACATCAACGCGATGCTTATCAACTAAAACCACCGAGAACTGCAAGAATATAGATATGTCTAATAACTCGATATGAAGTCAAATAAATTGGTTCGGTGTTTATTTGGAGCATGCATAGCTTAACAAACGCGTTAAAGCTTATATGACACACAACACGAGCTTCATGGCAATGTGACTACTAACAAGTGTGAACCATAACAGACATTCGTGGTCCCAAAGAATAAAAGTGTTCTTTTCTCGGTTAGGTGAGACCAAGGTTTCTCCGTGACGAACGTTCTGGCGACCGGAAAAAACTCACAAAACCTATATAGTGCTATATCTTGTCACGAAGCCTGACCTTATCGCTAATCTTTTTTTCTAATTAGCCTCACAAAACCAAAGGTATTTGCGTATATCTCAGAATTAGTTTAACTAATCATTTTTAAATAGTCTACAACCTAGTAGTGTATACAACGCCTATATCAAGTAGTACTGAACTGCATCATATTATTACGTGAAAGGTGATTAGTACTTACAAGAGGAAAGCCAAGATATCGACAACAAGAATCGCCTCTGCCAGCATCAGAGTTGCATTCTTGATAATCTGATTCAGTTCTATCCACTAATCTTCGTATTTCTTCTTCCTCCATTTGTCTCCTCACTCTATGTAAATTTCCACTTCTCCTAATAAACAATGAAAAGCTATTCCTTGTGGATCATAGGAATAATAAAAGTCACTCTGGCGTGAATGATTTATATACTGGACAATTCAAACCTAAAATGCAACTATAATACTTGAAGCTAAAATCCAAAAATTAATTTAATTGAGAAAATTAGATACCATGATTGTTTACCGCTGCTTCAACTACACGAGGATAGTTTGGAGTTGTGCATATCCAGGTTTATGACTTCCTGCCAATACTAATATATAATTGTTTATAAATGTTAAGTCTGACTGCATTAAACAGAAATACATATTCTGTTACACTGGTCTTTTTAAAAAAACAGTCCAAGCAAACCAATTGAAAAATCTAACTAAAAGCTGGTTAATAACTTTATTTATTGTAAAGTTGAAGTGGTTACGTCATAAAGGAAATTAGCTGATAAAAACGTCATATATTTTGGTGTCTTTTCAAGATACAGATATATGAGTAGAGTAACTTGCTAAAACCTGAGACTAAACCGAAGACTTATTAGACGAAAATATTGAGAACTAACAAACTAACATCAAACCTGAAACCGGATTAACGACTACTTTATTTAACTACTCGTGATCATCACTAGCTTGTAACTGCAAACCTTCTTCCATGATCCGAAGATCTCCCCACTTGTTTATTCGAAAGTCTCTGCCTGAGAGAGATGTTTCCCTCCTTCTTTATTTAAATCATCTTGATCCACCACGCTCCCCTTAATTCTTCATTTAAACCTCCTTCCCTCTTATTCTTACGATAGTATACTCTCTTATCCTATCACTCCTATCTCTGCGTTTGAGTTTAGAGGAAAAGCACTCTAAGCTCTGTTTCTCTGTTTCTTGTTTTCTCCTCAAAGAACAACAACATATGAAACAGAGAAAGAGAGAGAGAGAGAGGACACCAACTTAAAAAGGGTTTCTGATGAGTTGACAAATTTTCCTTTCACTTGTATTTTGTTTATTTGGATAACATATAATATAAATATTCTTTTTTTTTCTGTTTTTTTTAAAAATATTCTGTGGAAGCTCCTCCTTTTTTTAAACACAATGCTCCTCCCTATAATATATCCTCATGTAATTAATCCTTGTAAGCTGTAATAAGAATTTTCCAATAATCATTTTACTAATCTGTGTAAGATTTTTTCAGTGCTGTAAATTTGTTTTGCCTGTTCAGATAAATATTACTCATGACTTGTGAATTCATTACATACTTGTGTTACCTATATTGAGTTTTTGACAACTATAAAACTTGTTTACTAAACATCTCCTAGCTAGTAGAATAACCATTGTAAATCATCCAATATGTATTTTAAAGGAGTTTATTGGATTATGTATTTGTAAAGAGTTATAATGATTTTTATATTTTGTAATGATAATTCGTACATGAGTTTATAATCCATATATATATATATATATATAATATATTATATATATATATCTATGGTAGTTTGAAAATTATAGTATATAATAACTTGAACACATTCATTTATAGTTTTACAATGAACATTTGGTGTAGGCAATAAGAAGTTCGATGAGCCAGAGCCATCCAAAAACTGAACACAAACAAGACCAATACCTAGAAAAACAAACCATGAAGACTGCCGCAAGTTCTGATTCTGATGCATGGACCGTTTTGGGAGCCATGCATGAGAGCCACAGTGAGATAACCGTTGGTGAGGCCTAGCATGAACGTCAGAACAACCACTGGCACTTCTGTTCTAAGCCAATGCGGTCCACGCCCAGACACGCAGAGAAGAGAGGATAAAGAGAAGTCTAAGGATACAGCCCAAGTGCAGACTTTATACTCTGCCATAGATAGAGGGCTGTGAGCGACTTGCCAACGAAATCAGAGATATTGTACACTGTGATGAGCAAAATAGGATACCAACTTGGAGAAAGTTGGGACTTCAGATTCTCTGCTATAAATCCTGGAAATATCGATAGGGTAACAGTATAGATTATTAGAATACCCGAGGCTGGCCACTGATCTTCCTCCCAACCATACATACTGTTAGATTCGAATATAAGGCTGTTTACTTAAGGTGTTGTTGCATTATACTGGTAACTTGTATAGCACGTTACAGCAAAGAGGCAGCATAGTAGGATGGTGGAGCTCACTATGAAATAGCAAATGAGCACTGGTTTCGCAGCCCCTGCGGTGTCTGTGGTAGCGAAGCTTTAGTCGAATCCTAAGGACGGGAAACTATAATACCTAACCCAAACAGAGAAATAAGATTAACGTTTTTTACAGGTTTTGTTATTATCAAAAACCTTTGCCGGTAAAAAAAAAAAAACTAGCCTCAAATAGTATATATGGTGGTCATAATCAAGTACTTAATAAGTGTATTATGCCAATTTTTAATTGGAATTAAAAGAGGCTTACCTGAAGAGGCCGTCCCCGCAAAAATTGCTTTGCATGTATAGTCTAGGAAGCTTTCCGGCTGAACCTATCAAACTTCCTCCGACCAATCCATCAGCTAAA